>JXCR01137335.1:15382-33328 GCA_002079205.1 Phalaenopsis hybrid cultivar | reverse complement strand
CATCTATAATCGATCTAAGTGATCCCACTAATCCATTATAAAAAGTTTGAATTATCAACCAATCTGGTAACGAATGATGAGGGCATTTCTTAAGAAGATCTTTAAATATCTCTCAAGCTTCGTATATTGACTCTCCATCAATCTGACATAATGATGTTATGTAATTTCTATGTTTAGCAGTTTTGGATGTAGAGAAATATTTGGATAGAAATTTCTGTGACAGTTCTCCCCAAGTTCTAATAGATCCTGGTGCTAACGAATTTAATCACATCTTAGCCTTATCCCTCAGTGAAAAAGGAAAAATTCTAAGTCTAACAACATCGTTTGAGACTCTGTCATATTTAAAAGTAGCACACAGTTCTAAAAAACTAGCGAGGTGTAAAGTAGGATATTCATTTAGTGTACCTCTGAATTGATTGTTTTGTAGATGCGATGTGTAAATTAGGATCTTCATTTGGTGTACCTCCGAATTGATTATTTTGTACCATTTAGATAATAGCAAGTTTAAGCTCAAATGAATTAACAACTACATCAGGATTTTGGATAGATAAGTGAATTTCATCTCCTGCAGGATTTGTATAATCTCGTAGGGGTCTAGGTTGGTGTTCATTCTCTATTCCTTGATTGTTCATGTTGTTTTCCATTGTATAAGGGGTCTAGGTTGGTGTTCATTCTCTATTCCTTGATTGTTCAGGTTATTTTCCATTGTATCAGAATTTCTAGGTTCTCTTCTCAATCTTCTAATTTTTCTAAGTGCGTTCTAATTTTGAATCGTGGGGTATAAGATTTTCAGGTCCAAATTTACGCATACATTTTGAAATTAGTACATAGTAAAACATTTAACTAAATATGAAAATAAGTTGTAATTCAAGTAAAAATTTTCTAATAATCTTAATTTTTCTGTTACTCTAATTATAATTTTTGTTTACTCACTCCCCGGCAACGACGCCAAAAACTTGACTGTGACTTTATATATGCTTAAAAATATAAGTAATTAATACTGCTGCTAAAAGATTTAATTNTTGACTAATCCTACACTTGTTTACTGAATCTGTGGCTAGGCTGGGAGGATACCAGCTCTCACTTTGGAGCTCCCACATTCCCCTCACCTGAGGGCTAACATCTGCAAATCAACACCCAAACGATAGGACCAAATTTGGGATTTTAGTCTGTCACTCTAAAATCTCCAATTCTATGCCCGATAATATTATTTTCCTATTTATTTGCACCCAAATTCCAAAGGCTTTGACCTCCCTGAATCTTGGATGTAATCTTCACTTTAGTTGTAAAACTCAACATATTTTAACAAATCAATTGACCAGATTGAAAGTCAATTAAGATCAAAGTGAAAAGATCATCACAAATTCTTAAACATTTTCACGACTTCACCAATTCAAATCATCATTTCGCAAATCTTGAGACAAGGAGAAAGACAGAGAAACTACTCAGATCTCATGGGGAAAACACAACGAAACTTAGAATTCATATATAAAATAAAATTCATACAAACTACGATATGAAATAAACTTATCTCTAATTTCTCCCCAAGAAAACTCCTCGAAATTTGTCTGAATCTCTTCCTTTCTTTACAACACATAGAATTCCTCTTTAAAGCGCTCCTCGAAGTTCCTCTGAATCTCTTTCTTTCTTTACAGCACACAGAATTCTTCTTCGAAGTGGAAGGAGGAAGAAATCTCTCACTTTCCCTCCACTCTTACAATCTCTTGAAGAATTCCTCACAATTGTTACACTCTACGGGAAGAAATCTCTCACTTTCCCTCCACTCTTACAATCTCTCGAAGAATTCCTCACAATTTTGAGACTCTAGTAAATTCTCTATACACTAATGGAACCTCTCTAACCTCGAGGACCTCTAGAGTCCTCTCAATTTTCNTTTGCTTATCTGTCACTAATAGGAAATTGAAATAAATATGTAATTTTAACTATTAAATAACTAAATATACTATTGAAGGTTTGAATGTGATACTCAATATATAAGAAAGCATCATTCTCCTTGTGAAGAAATTATAGTGAATGGATAAAGTGAATTAGTTCAAATTATATTGTGCCCAATAGGAGCATACCTATTCTTTACCCTTTGGTCCAGGCATATAAAACATTGACTAATCCTACACTTGTTTACTGAATCTGTGGCTAGGCTGGGAGGATACCAGCTCTCACTTTGGAGCTCCCACATTCCCCTCACCTGAGGGCTAACATCTGCAAATCAACACCCAAACGATAGGACCAAATTTGGGATTTTAGTCTGTCACTCTAAAATCTCCAATTCTATGCCCGATAATATTATTTTCCTATTTATTTGCACCCAAATTCCAAAGGCTTTGACCTCCCTGAATCTTGGATGTAATCTTCACTTTAGTTGTAAAACTCAACATATTTTAACAAATCAATTGACCAGATTGAAAGTCAATTAAGATCAAAGTGAAAAGATCATCACAAATTCTTAAACATTTTCACGACTTCACCAATTCAAATCATCATTTCGCAAATCTTGAGACAAGGAGAAAGACAGAGAAACTACTCAGATCTCATGGGGAAAACACAACGAAACTTAGAATTCATATATAAAATAAAATTCATACAAACTACGATATGAAATAAACTTATCTCTAATTTCTCCCCAAGAAAACTCCTCGAAATTTGTCTGAATCTCTTCCTTTCTTTACAACACATAGAATTCCTCTTTAAAGCGGCAAGAAGGAAGAAATCTCTCACTTTCCCTCCACTCTTACAATCTCTCGAAGAATTCCTCACAATTTTGAGACTCTAGTAAATTCTCTATACACTAATGGAACCTCTCTAACCTCGAGGACCTCTAGAGTCCTCTCAATTTTCGGGCAAAATCTTCTTTTAAATTTGTCCTCATCCAAATCCTAGTTGGTCATAGCCACCGAGCTAGCCGTCGGCGGCCTCGAGGGTGCCGTCAGTGGACCTTCTTAATAAATTAATTCTAGAGTCTCGGGAAATTCTCGCCGTCGGCTGGTCGATGGCGCCGTCTGCGCTAATTCTTCACATTTTGGTCCTTTTCGCTCTAAATTCGCTCCTTTTTGCATCTTTTTACTCCAATGACCCTATTTCATCATTCTTGCAAGAAAACATCAAAAATACCTTTCTTTAAAGTGCAATATCATTGAAAATAGTATAAAATAGGTATGAAAATCTCAACATATTTTTCTCTGGTCATTAGCCAATGTTCTTTATGCACTTGGAAGAGGGTCAAGAAAAGGTATGCTCCTATTTGTCACAAAACTACATTTAAATTTATAAATATATAATTTCTACACTGATTATATTCTCATTGCAAGGAGAATGATTTTTCCATACAATTTAAACTTTTCTACATAAACTAGTTTAGAAACATTTAGCATTTCCTTTAAGGTAAGAAACATAATTTGTGGGTATTAGTTACTTCTTTTTACATATACAATTTTGACCTTAATTCTTGATAATTTAGATGCAGTTTTAATAGAGTTTTACTAAGTTGATAAAAAGAGATTTTCCTTCCTCATAGTATTGATACTTAGGGATTAAATGAAAGCCCTATATTACATAAAATGATACATGCACTTACGTAGTATCCCTAGTGTGTAAAACTGAATGGTAGAGACAAAACATGAGTTGTTTGTTGATTGAATTTAAATTAATTACACACTTATGCCTGCACAAATTGTGTTTTTGGGATCACTCCTCCTTCTTAGAACTTCTCAATCATGAGCAGTCCTTCCCATGTGGGCTTAAACTTCTTGTGCCTTTGCCGGTGAGTTACATTTGAGCAGCATAAAGCCAGCACCAAGTCTTCGATCGTAAGGGTATAGGGATTCATGATTTTATCTTGGGATCTAGCCATTCAAGCGTGATATAGCTCTAGGCTATGTTGGGCTTGTAATCTCAGTCCCTCAAGGATGTTAAGTTCTTTTAACCTAATATGAATACAATCATCACTATTAATATTGTTGTTTGTAGCAACTCAAAATGAAGGCAGCTCAAATTCCAAATGAAGGACTGCTTCGGACTCAATGGTCAATGTGTATTGTGTAGAGAAAGTGGGTGTGCAGTATGTAAAATGATATACCCATAAAGCCTCTGAGTGGTTCTCATGACATTCCCTCTTATTAGCCTGGAGGATTTTTTTATAAGGCTTACCAAGGTCTTTTTAAAAGCATCAGCCAAGTTGTTTGCTCTTCGATATTAAATCATCTAATACCACCAATCTATTTGATGAGAACGAGCAAAATGATTAATCTTAATGCTTTCAAATGCCAACCTATTGGTAGAGATAATCCATTGTGGCACTCCAAATAAATAAATAATATTGCTCTTAAAGACATACAACACAATATCTATTATTACCTCCCTTAAGTGGATGACTTCCACCTACTTGAAAAAGTAGTTAGCAACTGCAAAAATAAATTATTGTCTTTCAGAGGACGGAGGGTCAGTCAGTCATATAATTTCAATTCTATAAGCTTTGAAAAGTCATGATGCAACTTTCAGATGTTGTGCATTTTGGGGTTGGTGAAAGGGCTAAACACCTAGCATTAATGACATCGCTTAGTATATTCTATGCAATCAAAGACCAGTGACACACCTAAAAAGGTGTTTATTTTTTTCATATTTTATGCTCATTTTTAATGATATTGCACTTTAATGAAAGGTATTTTGCATGGTTTTAGTTTAAGGTACAGAAGATGGAATTTTAGAGAAAAATGAGTGAAAATAGAGAAAAACGGGGTCAAGTGGAGCAAAGGAGCATAAAGTGAATTGACGTCTAAGTACCAAACATTGCATGTGGAAACAGAGAGCCTGACACTATGGCGCCAGGCAATTTTTTCAGGCTTCTGGAAGAATGGCGCCAAGGCGGTAGAATCAGTTTTTTTAAAAATAAAATGTATTTGAACAAATTTTGAAGGGGCTTCTGAAGTGACTCTTAGGGGATTTTGAGAGATATATTAAGGGGAATTTTTAACATATCCCCCCCTCCCACATAATTTTTTAAGAAGGCTGAGAGTTCATAAATAGGAGTGAGAAATGTAGATTTCTACCTCTTTTGGATAGATTGGAAAGGGGATTTTAAGAGATATCTGTAAGGGATTGCATAAGCATTGCATGGATTGGTACGAGATTTTGTTGGAGGGATTTTTATATTTCTTTCGATGAAAAAAAGCTAACTACTATGTTTTTCATTAATTTATACTTGTTGTAAACTCTTATTTAGTGGACTTTCTTTGATTTAATGAAGTTTTCTATTTTGTGTGACACATGCTCTGTAAAGTATAGTTCCTGTACTTTTCTTTTGCAATGAGCTGGATAAATGTTTAGGATGTTAGGATGCATGTTAGAATAAGTTTTTCATATCAAAGTGATAGTTCTTACTTCGTGCTTCATTTACATATTCAATATGGCCAATTGGTAAGTTAAAATTTGTTATAAAATATAAGATCTGGGAGGGTTATGACTTTAACAACTAGGAGAAACCACATTGAACTAACGGGTGAAGGAAAAGTAGTCCTAAGATTTAATGCAATGTTAGGGAGACATTCGTTGATGGGTGTAAATTGGTGTTTGTAGGGTGAAAGGCTAAATTCATACCAATTTGATCTAGGGCTTCCTACCTTAAATCTATGATTGAGCTAATTAGAGGGCTATTAGGAGAAGGAGACTCTAGGGTAGGTATCAACCCTAGGTTAAATAAGTTATGTTATACACTTGAAAGAGGGTAACTTAATTTTTTTCTCCTATTGTTACTGTCCATAATAGATTTAAGCAATTTATTTCTACACATTATCTAGATCACCACACGAGAAAGGTAGTTTTGATACCTCAAAATTTACCAAACAAATTTATCTAGTTAGGTCTAACTTTAGATTTAGGTTTGTATTTAGGAGTAGTTGATAGAAAAATATCCTTAATTGACATTCAAAACTAAGACCAAATAGTAGTAGAAAAAAATTAAGTTTAAGCAATTTCTTACCTCGCTTCTTTGTGGGATCGATACTCTCAGTTTAAAAAAAAACCCTACATTACTTGAATAATACGTTTACTTGCGTAAAACCCTTAGTGTATAAACATTTAATTAAATTCTAAACATTATAACATATCCAATTTTGCACACTAATAGCTTGAAATAATTGGGTCAAGTTTTTGGTGAAGAAACTAAATAACTGTGTAATTGCAGGTCAGGTAAAGTTTTTGGCGCCATTGCTGGGGAAGCTACGGTAAGAACTTTAAGAGAATTTTAGTTGAACCTAGAAGGCTTTGAAGTTATAATGTTATTATCTAGTGTGTTTACTTATTGTGTGTTTATTTTAAGGAAAATACAAAATACCAAAAATGTTTTTGAGTGCTTAAAGTACTAGATATCTTTCCTATTAGTTAAGTCTTTAAATTTGTATGTTTAGTTCAAGAGCAACATACCTTCAATTATATGACTTCAATCTAGAGAGAAGTTTTAGGAGGATTAAAAACCCTTCAGGAAATAAGTGGAGAGCAACTAAAATATGTATAACCTTGGTATTTGTCGGGCTGATGACGTTAAACTAAGCCCTTCATGGGAGGCAACCCATAGGTTATTTGTGTTAGTGTGTTTGTGAGTTGTATTTGTTTGAGGTATGATGTGTTTTTTTAGTGCATATTGATCAGTTTGATAGTTCTTAGTGAATGTTTGGATTGTTAGTAGATTGATTTGATCTTTGTGTGTGTCATGAGTGAGGTGATTCCCTAACTTCTCGTTGTGATTAAACTTTTGATTGCTCTCTGACAACAGTTGGATTAACAAATGCATTACGATTCAGATCTAAACCAAACTTAAAAATTAACTAGAGATATTATGAGTTTGGACATAGAACCAGTCAATCTAAATTATTTTACGTCCTTTATCTATATTATTTTCTTCAATATGGTTCAATAAACCAGTTGAAGAATAACCCGAGGATGATCTTACACTACCCTTATAACTATTAGAGGTGCACACTTAAAAGGATATGGTGATGCTTGAGGTTGGTGCTCACAAGCTAATATATTAGGGATAATCGTAACTATGAGACTAAACCTGATAAAAACAATTAAAAGTACCTAATTAATTGGTGAAGTGATTCTGTTAGAATTATAAGTAAGGAATGGAGGACGAATAGATCACATTTATATATTGATGTTTTTGTATGTGTAATTTTCCTTATTTATATTTCTTCCTTTACAACAACGTAAAAAAGCTGACTCTAAAGAAAATAAGAGTCCAATTATTACATATTTAAATATTGGGATATTACATAAGTATACATATCATTATCAAGTAATATAGGACTTTTTGATTAAGCCCCACATATTGAACCCACAAGGAGAATTACAATATGTTAAATAATAATAAATTAGATAACAACCTCTAATTTGAAAAATAATCTTACTTAAATTATAGATTTTGTAATAGGAATGAAAGTTCAATTCTTCTTGGTAATTTTTGATGATTAAAAATAAAGTAAACAACTAACTAAATTTAACTAGATTTTCGTAAGTTGAAAGCAATATAAATAAAATATATTTTTCCTTATCATCAGTCAGTAACAAGTATAGGAATTATGTTGTGGAAGTATTCAAATTATATTATTCCAAATAGGAGCAATATTATTCTATACCTTTACTAGAGATGCTACAAAAAACATTGACTAATTTAAAGTTTGAATAATCCTGAAGACGGGCTTGGTAGGGAAAATACTAGCCCTCACTGTTAAGTTCCCTCTTTGCCCTCCACCTGAGGGCTAACATCTTGTATCAAAGCCTAAAACAATAAACCAAATTGGGGTCTTCAGCTTGTCACTCTAAAGTCCTCTAACTCTACACCCTTTAAAGTTTATTTTCCTATTTATTTGCACTTAACCATATGAATTACATTCTCATCCATACAATCTTACATGTTCTCACAATAAATATTAACATCTTAATTGGCCAAATCAAGAAGTAAATTAAGTACAAGGATTAAAATCATCACAACTTATTCCGACATTAAGGACTAACACTTCACACTACTTCTATCCATTACTTATTCACTTATCATTTTAATGAAAAAGATAAAAAAATTACTCATAATTCATGGAGAAATAACAGCTACAATTAAGTTTAAAAGTTGAAATCATGTGAACACACAAGAAGTCTAACTTAAAACCAAATGTAGTCAAAAAGATAAAAACTCAAATTCCTCTCCACCAAAGTCTTGAAGTTCCTTTGAATCTCATCTCTTCCTTTCTCTTACAATACCCTCTACTAACACACTACAACTCCTCCCTTTCTTCTCTCTAAAAGTATCTTAATTAATCTATGATAAAAGTGGAAGAAAGAGGCCTTTAAGAGAGGGGGGGGGGCAACAAATTGAGTCTCCCCTTCTTCTTTTATAATTTTTCAAAAGGTGCTTTAGTGTCTCTTCAAAAATGTGTCCACAATGAATGAATCTTCCAAGAGTTGCCTCCTTTCAATAGACATTTGAAAGTATTTTTGTGCTCATTAACCATAGACCACGTTTTCACCAAGGGTTGCTTCAAATACCTCTTCAAAAATTCATCCAAATTCATTGAATCATTGAATAACTACTTCTAGTGCTTAAGCACGGGGTCCTTGGCATTTAGGCCAACCTTCCCTATTTTCCTGGCACTTAAGCGCAAGTCCAGAGTGCGTAGGTGCCACAGTTCATTTTCACACCTTCATGTTTGCTCAAAATTTGATCCTTTTTCACTCCTTCCACCAATTTTCATCCATTTGAATGTACCTTAAAGAAAAACATACAAATACCTTTCATTAAAGTTCAATATCCTAAAAAATAGGTATAAAAATGTGTATATAAATGCTATATATTTTAGGTGTATCATTATGTTACTTAGACTTTTCCTTAAGCTCATTTCATTTCAACATGATTTAGTTTAGATTTACTTTCTGCTATACATTATTCTATCTTAATGAATACTTGTAGATGTTAATGATGGACATTTGTGATAGATAGAATTTCTGAGCTATTTTTCTTCCTTCTTATATTTTCTATACTGAATGTTATACATGTTAAAATTTAAGTTCAGATGAAGAAAAACTTTTAAAAACTAAGCTTTATTTGTCCTCAATAAACTACAATTAAAAATTATTTGAAATGGCCTATGTTATGTGGTGTTATCCTTACAGAACTATATTTTTGATTCTCTGAAAGTTATAGTAGACTTAAGTTAGAATTTGTAGGTAATAAGGGGTAGTTCTAAAGTTAAGATATTTAGTATAAGAAAATAAGGATTTGCTTTTACTACTTATAATAGTAAAAATTGTATTTTTGAAATACTAGGAATCTTAAATTTACACCTTAAAAAGAATTGAGACTCTATGAAAGATCATTTTTATGCTAATACACCTTAATAAACAAAAAAATGTGATAAATTTTTAACTTTACGAGGAGCATGGTGAAGTTCAAAATCATTAAAGGCTATCCAGATATATTAATACTCACATTGAAAATATAAGAATAAAAAAGATCATGAAAAAAAAAGAAAAAGAAAAGAAAAAGAAATAAGATAAAACAAAAGAAAAAATAGAAGGATAAAGAAAAGTAAAAAAGAAAATATGTGGGGAGAAGCTTGAGGAGACGCCCAATTAAAAATTGACATAACTTAAATAATCTTACGTGAAGTAATGACCTGACCATAATTACACAGATATTTATATTCCTTAATATGCCTAAAACTTGACCCAAATTATATTTAGCAGCTAGTGAGAACAAATGTAATTTGATAAAAATTAAAGAAATAGTTTCTCCTAGGGGTACTACGCAAGTATATGTATCGTTTCAATTAATATAGAGTTTGCTTTAAAAACCCCAATATCAATCTTACGGGGAAAACAAAAATGAAATAAAAAAAATAATGAAATGAAATATAGAAATTTTAATTTTAAGAGCACTTTACTTAAGATTGCAGTAAATATCTAAAGATTAAAATCAATTTTACTAATTTCTACAAAATGCAAATAAAAGTAAATGTAATCACTTTAGACACTTTCTTCTTGCAAATAATTCACAATCAGTATAAGATTTCAATATGTTCAAAAACTTAAAGGTGGTATTCTGAAAAATAGGAGCATACCTATTCTTTACCTCTTCCGAGCATAAAGAACATTGGCTAATCTAAAGTTGGTGTTTGAACATTTAGCAGTGCTGGGTAGGTTCTAGTCTCTCACTTCTAGATTACCCACTATGCCCTCTTTGTAGGACCTACTAGAGACCCTTAGTTCCAATCTCTAGACCAAATTGATAAGAGAATCTAGCCTGTCACTCTAGAAAAATCAATTCTACACTTATCAAATATTATCTCCCAATTTATTTACACCTCCCTTTGGACGATCATGACTGCTCTTTCTAAGGTAGAATATGATACTTACAAGTCAAGAAATCTTAGCCCTTTCAGGTCTATAAGTTCCTCAAATGATTTTAACAATACAAGTGGCCAATTTGTAATGTAAATGAAGGACCAGTAAACATATCATCTCAACTTTTAGGATTAAAATAGTTCCAAACGAAAACCAAATCACCTACTTGACTACTTCATATTGCAGGAGAAATAAAGAAAACTACTCATGAAGCATAGGGATAACAAAAAAAAACATATTTATAAAACTCAAATCCAAAGTATAGAATTTAAAGACAAAGCTACAAATACTTATCTAGAATGTTTCCCCAAGCACTCCTCTGAAGTTCTCTGACTTCTCTGACTCCAATAGCACTTACAACACTCACACTCTAGAAATAAGAAAAACTCACAAGGAAAACTTCTCACACACTTAACACTCTCACACACTATGTAACTCTACATACTCATAGAGTTAATCTCTATTTATAGAGCTTTGAAAATGATCAAGGGTTGCTTCAAGCATCTCTTCAAAATTTGGCCTCATTCAATTAATCTTCTAGAAAGTAACCGTTGCGCCTAAGCGCCAGCCAATTTCTACATATGGCGCCTAAGCGCTACTTTAGCTAGTTTAGTACTTTTCTTCAATTTACCCCATTTTGATCCTTTTTTATGTATTTTCTCTCCTTTTTACTCATAAACTCTTTTTTCTTACATGCAACCATAAACATAAAATACCCTTCATTAAAGCATAATATCCTAAAAAATTGAGTATAAAATGTGCATAAAAATAAAGTAATTTTAAGGTGGATCAATTTCCCTCTTAAACGTTACTTGTCCTCAAGAAACCTTTTTTAATATATATATATATAAAGAATAACTTATGGAAGTGAGTTTTACTTTAATATCTCTATAATTTTTGTATTATAAATTCAATATTAAAGCTTTAGAAAGATTTTTAATAACTTAAATTAAAACTAGAATTTAAAATATTTACTAGTCAAGTCTAAAGATTCTGATTTTCTATTTATTTCAAGAGTAATTGTAATTTATCATATTAAAGATGCTTGAAAGAATTATAAGAAAAAGAATATCATGAGAAATTTAATATTAAGGATGCTAATACTTCATAAATAAGCTTATAAATGTAAATAAGTTTCTTTCCTTAAGATGATTTAAGTGAAGCCAATTTTTTATTGGGCAGCTCCTCAAGCTTCTCCTCAAATATAATTTCCTTTTTGCTTTTCTTTTTCTCACTCTCTCTCTTTCTCTCTCTCTCTCTTTTGCAATGTGAGGAATACTATATTTTGATAGCCTTAAATGATTTTGAACTTCACAATCCTCTTCTTAAGTTAAAAACTTTCCACGTTTCCTTACTTGATAAATATGTATTAGACTTGAAAAAAAATTATCATAAAGTTTCAAATCTTTCTTCTCAAATAAAAATCCAAAAATCTTTAACACTTTTAAAAATACAATTTTCTTTATTTTAAATAGTAAAATCATAATCTTATACTCTTATACTAAATATCTCAAAACCATAATTAATCTTTATTATTAAAAAGAATTAATTAAATTTACTATGTTTTTAATAAAGTCAAAAATATAGTTATCTCAAGCTATCTCAACATACCATAGGTTATATTAAAATAAGTTTTGAAAATATATATTACTTAGGAAAAATAAGGTTTAGTTTAATACAAATTTTCTTCCCTCCCCAAAACTTAAATTTTAAATTAGTCTAATACATTTCAGTTTTTAGTAAGCTTGAAGAAAGAGAAAATTTTAAAATTTCAAATCAGGAGATAAGTCAGGTACAATTAATAAAAATAGGTGCTGAGTAGTAGAAAAATTAAATTAAAACAGGTATATCATGAAAAGCTTCAAAATATAAAATTATACTCTAACACATATTCAATACTAAGTAAAAGAGTAACAATAGTGAAAGTAAAAGTACCAGGCAACAAAACATACATAAATAGTCCAACATGAGAAATATCTAGAAATCATAACTACTATAAAATAGATAATAAAGTCTAATCCTCTTCTTCCTTATCATCATCATCAGAATCAAAAAGGATATCCTCATCCATAGACTTACGACTCTCAAAAGGTGTAAATCTAGGGCATGTAGGAAATTCAATAGACTGATCTCCCATCGTGAATTTCACTAATGCCTCATCATATTCACACATAATCACTCTTCCTCCGAACATTATTTATCTTGTGATCAAATTTATTTTCCATATCTTCCATACGACATTGCATCAAAAACATATCATTCTGGTGATCCAAATATCTCTCACTTAACACACCCCAGAATCCAGATGGAGGCTCAGTAGCAATGGAAGTAGAAGGCCTAGAAGTAGAAGGTACATCTTGATTTCTATCTCTAGTCTTCCATATATATCCACATTTGTCATCCCAATGGGTTTAAGTGGCCTTAACTTCTCTTCCTAAGATTCAAACTTTACTTTAGAGTCTTTGAAAATAGTAAATTTTAAAGATAAAAATCCAAGATGTGAGTACTAGCTCTAGCTGAAGAACTCATAGTCTCATAAATAAGAGTGCCAACATCTATAGGTTTCATTTCTTGAATGTAGTAGTTTAAAATGACTCTTTCTATAGTCACTTCACTTAAATGATTTGAAGGAAGAAGAAGAGAAGAAACAAAAAATGCCAAGCCTTTCAGTTTGCGTTGATCTTGGAAGAAGAAAAATTTACCTTATGGTCATTCTGAATCTTCCAGGCTCCACAAACATCAGTTAAATAAGCTATAATTTGATCCAAATCTGTCTCATAAGGTGTATACTTAGAATAGAGACATTCTACAATAGGTGGAAGACAATATATCACATTAATCCACTTAAAAGTAAACTCAACTTCTCTTCCTCGAACAAAGACCTTGTCACCTGCTGATTCAGGTAAGTTCGCATGAAATTCTCACACAATGGCAATGATGGAAACAATTGTAAAGTAACAGAAACTTTGCCAATGATGTGCTACAATCACATTCTCTATAGCTCCATCAGGTCTATAAAAACTTTTTTCTGAAATAAATTTTCTCAAAGAAGCAAATTTGTTGTAATGAATTCACACAATTAAGTTGACAAATTTGGCACTGTCATAGGATACCCTTCCCCTTCCTCACTTTGTATTAGGAGCCATCTAAAATAAATTTGAAGAAAAATTCCAACAAATTTCAAAATTAAGATGATAGGCTTCCCACAAGCTTTTTCAAGCTAACAAAGCTTAGATCCATGGATTTTTCACCACTTAATCAAATATTTTTGAATTTTTCAATTTTTACTCAATTTATGAAAAATCCATGGTGAAATCGCCAAATAACTATGCCAAAATTTAGATCTAACCTTGAGATGATGAAATCTAGTGTTTTCAAGGCACTAAACTTGAATTTTGGAGCTATGAATTGATCCCTTGAGTTGGTTTTTTGCAAAAAAATCGGAAGAATAAGGAGCTTGGGCATCAATAATTGCATGGGTTTGTTTTAAATCGTGAAATATTTGGTTTTTGACTGGTTTAGTTTAACAGGCGCCTAGAATCCAAGCTATGCGGATGGTTTGGCGTGTAGGCACGAGACCTAAAAATTTTCTTTTCATGGGTTTTAACTGTAACACAATCAGACAAAGCCTTTTAAACCAAAATTTCTCATTAATTTAACATCACACCTCATGTATATTCTTTCCCCAACATCTTTTATCTTGTATTTTTTAATTTGAAATTAATTCCAACATTCGAGCACAAGATTTACACAAACATAACTTTAATTAATAAACTTTCAAAGAACAGTACAATATCACACACAAACACGATTAAACAAACCAACACAAGCAAACTAACACACAATCAACAACAAGTTAAACTAACACACATAAGACATCCTTTGCTAAAGTAAACACAAACATGAAACAGAAACACTAGAAACCTATTCTAATGATCAATCATTGTTGATCTCATTCTTGTCACCCTTCTGATATGCCAAATATCTGCGATCAAATGTGTAGAACACAAGGGCACGAGGAAATTCCATAGCCATCTTTTCATCAATCCATTTGTTCGTGCTATGCATGGATACCTAGTAATCTTGATAACTAGCCAAGTGGTCGGATTAAAGTTTCATATTCCACTCCAAGTGCTCATACTGGTGATACATCTCATACAACTTGTTGATTAGATTGGAAAGCTCCACTTCATTATTCCCCAAATTTCTTGTCACCTTTTCCAAACTCGATGATAAGAACCCATAGAAATAGGTTTGGGCATCATTATACACAAACTTATTTCCAATGGACTTTCCATTCTCTCTACTCTCCATAGAAGCAAATAAGATCTCAAAACCCTTCTAAACTGTTTTCTTTGGTCAAAATTTCAAAGGTTAGAAGATTAGGGATGAAGTTAGGCAGCTTATATAGAAAAGAACTGAAGAAAACTGCTTGAGGGGCAATTTTCCCAAGTCTAACAACTGTGACGCCTAGGCATCAGCTTCACAGGATTTAGGCACGTAGGTGCTAATTTTGGCACCTAAGCGACAATATACTAGTGAACAGTGATTCGCCTATTGTCAAATTTCATCAATTTGCAGCCATGCTTCAAATCTTAATTAGTTTTTTAAAAATGCTACAAAAACAAAGGATAGTCATGATACTATGTCACGAACAAACAAAAATTAAATCACACAAATAGATTATGGCTTGCCTCCCATAAAGCACTTGATTTAATGTCATCAACCTGACTTATCTAAGTATTTTACTTGGACCGACCTAGCATCAAAGTTTCTTTATAAGAGGGCATGGTTTCTCCAATGTACGATTTCAACCTATGTCCATTTACTTTAATTATACATTTAGTCTTTGGATTTTTAATATTCACAACCTCATAAGAATAAACTTTCATCACAATAAATGGCCCCAACCACTTGAACTTTAGTTTTCTAAAAAATAATTTCAATAGAGTGCTACATAATAAATCTTTTTTTCCAGGCTCAAAATTCTTCCTCAAGATTTTTTTATCATGCCAGGTTTTAATCTTTTCTTTATAAATTCTAGCATTTTCTTAAGATTCATTCCTTATTTACTTGAACTCATTTAGTTGTAATAATCATTTTTATCCTTCATACATTAAATTATAATTAATATCTTTTATCGCCCAATGAGCTTTATGCTCTAACTCAACTGGTAAATGAAAAGCTTTTCCAAATATGAGCTTATATGGAGACATTTCTATAGGAGTTTTATAAGTAGTATTATAAGTCGATAATGCAAAATCAAGTCTATCTAACCAATCACTTCTACTAGGATTTACAGTTTTCTCCAAAATTCTTTTAATTTCATTATTTGATACTTCTGTTAATCCACTAGTTTGAGGGTAATAAGATGTGGCAGTATTATGTTTAATTCTAAATTTTTTAATTAATGTGTCAATTCTAAAATGACTTCCCTCGTCTAAAATTATTTTTGTTTAGAAATTTTGAAACTCTCAGAGCATCATAATGAGGCAAGGCTATCACTTCAATCTATTTAGACACATAATCCACAACTAATAAGATATATACCTTTCCTTGAGATGGTACAAATGGTCCCATAAATCTAAACCTCAAACATAAAAAAATTTATTTTATGAAGTAAAATTTAGGGGCATTTCATCTCTTTCAGAAATATTGCCTACACTGACATCAATCACAAGTTTCACATAATTATTAACATTTTTAATTAACGCAGGCCAATAAAATCTATAGTGTAAAATTTTAAATGCACTCTTATCTATTTCAAAGTGTCCCCGAAATTAATAATTATGACATTTTTTGTATAATTTCAAGGGTTTCAGTAATTAGCACACATCTTCAAATGACTGAATCTCAACATTTTATATAAATAAGGCTCATCCCAAAAGTAAAATCTTACATCATATGTAAATTTCTTTTTTTGGTTGTTTGTTATTCTATATGGTATAATATTACTAACTATGCAGAGAACTATATTCGCACACCATGGTATATGCCACTCGGCAAAAACATAAAGTTTTTCATCAGAAAAAATTTCATTATAACATCCTCATTGTTATTTTCATTTTCATGTTCAAGTCTTGACAAATGGACAACAATTTGATTATTAGCTCCTTTCCAATCCACTATTTCAAAATCAATTTTTTGCAAAAGTAGTCAATTTTTTGCAAAAGAAGGACCCATATAATTAATCTTGGTTTAACATTCTTCTTTGATAAAAGATATTAAATAGCTGAATGATCAATATGCACAATGTATTTATCTCTAAGTAAATATGGTCTAAATTTATCAAAAGCATATATTATTGCCAACAGCTCTTTTTCAATTGTTACATAATTAATTTGAACTTCATTAAGAGTTTTGTTGGCATAATACATAACATTAAAAATCTTATTGTATTTTTTGTCCTAAAACAACTCCAACAACGTAATCACTTGCATCACACATTAATTCAAATGGTTTTTCTCAATCAAGTGAAACAATGATAGGTGTAGTAATTAACTTTTGTTTAATAAAATGAAAACTTTAAGATAATCATCATTTAAATCAAACTTAGTAACTTTTTTCCAAAATATGGCATAGAGGCTTAGTAATTACAGAAAAGTCTTTAATATACCACCTATAAACTCTAACATGTCCTGGAAATCTTGTTAGAATAGTTATTGAATTAGGAGGTTGTAAGTCAGCAATAATTTGAATTTTTACTTCATTAACTTCCATACAATTTTTTGAAATTTTATGTCCCAATATAATCCCTCTTGTGACCATAACTTGACAATTTCCCAATTAAGAACGAAATTTGTTTCTTCACAATGTTTTAGAACCTTTGATAAATGATCTAAGCATGAATCAGAAGAGGCTACAAAAATTGAGAAATCATCCATAAGCACTTCAATTCATTTCTCAATTAGGTCACTATAAATATACATCATACACCTTTGAAAAGTTGCAGGTGCGTTGCATAAACAAAAGAACATTCTTATAAAAGTAAAAAACTCATATGGACTTGTAAATGTATTATTTTTGTGATCCTTTAGAGCAATAGGTATTTCGTGGTAACCAAAATATCCATCCACAAAGTAAAATTATTCATGTTCTGCTAGTCTATCCAACATTTGGTCTAAGAAAGGTAAAGGAAAGTGATCCTTCATAGTGGCGATATTTAATTTTCAATAGTCAATACAAATTCTCCATCCAATGACCTGTCTTGTTGAAATTAATTTGTTCTTTTCATTAACAACTACAACCACTCCTCCTTTTTTAGGAACACAATGAATAGAGCTAACCAATGCATTATTAGATATAGGATAAATAATCCTAACATCTAACCATTTTGAAATTTCTATTTTTACTGCTTCTTTCAACATAGGATGTAATCTTCTTTGAGGAGTAGCCTTATGTTTATAGTTATCTTCCATTAAAATTTTATGCATACAGATTGAAGGACTGATTCCTTTATTATCTGCTAACATCCAACCAAAAGCTTTTTTATAATTTTTTAATGTCTCCAATAATTTTTCTTCTTGATCTTTAGTTAAA
>JXCR01137331.1:102490-120279 GCA_002079205.1 Phalaenopsis hybrid cultivar | reverse complement strand
AGAACATGACAAGCCCATGGATTTTCTGATCCCCACTCACAAACTCAACGGCTCGAATTCCCACCAATTGTCTCAAGCCGTTTCGATGTTCGTCAAAGATCAGGGTAAATTCGGTCCCCTCACAAGTACAATTTGTAACCTCCAAAGACTGGCCTAGCATATGCAGCAGAAGAAGAGGAATATTTCATGGTTATGTCATGGCTGATTAATTCCATGGAAACCTCGATTGACCTTTCATACCTATTTCTTCCGTCTGCTAGTGCCCTTTGGACTGTCATTCGAGATACCTACTCAGACATAAGGAACTATGAACAACTCCATAAAATTTCTAATAAGATCTGTAAGGCAAAACAGGGATCAAAGACAGTCACAAAGTACTACAATGATTTGGTTGTCTTATGGATGGAATGTGCTCTCTATTATAACTACATGTGGGACTCTCCCGCGGATCTTTCTCTCTTCCAAAAAATATCAGACAAGGATCTTGTATCTTGTGTACCAATTACTAGCGAGCCTGAACAAGGGTCTCAATGAAGTTTATGGTCATATACTTGATCGTGATCATCTTCCTCCAACTTGAATGTCATTCACTGATTTCCACCGCAAAGAAAGACGAAGACTTATCATGCTCAACAACTCCACTAATTCAGCTGAGTCTTCAACCTTGGTCTCCAACAGTGCCCACACTTTGTCACGTCATTGTGCACCAATCACTCCACTTGTGATTTTTGTCACAAACTCTACCATACCTATGATAAGTGTTGGAAACTCCATGGGAAGCTGACAAATAACTCCTCAACCAAATCTTCCGCAGTTAAAGGTATTGCTACAACCTCAGAATCCATCAAGTGTCAGATGGAGCACTTAGGGCCCATTTGGCACAGCTTTTTCGGCGCGTTGCGTTTTGAAAATGTGGGTCTGCCCTTTTGGAAATCGAAACGCAATGACGTTCGTAAATAATTTATGTTCAAATGCGGTAACAGGTCGACCCTGTTGCCCACGTTTCTTCGTGTGCATTTACTTTGTGTCCTTCTCTGTGTTTCTTTTTCTCTCGACGCTCCCTCTCTCGCATTTCTTCTGCCCTCGCCACCTCTCTCGATCACTTAACACCGTTGTCGAGGCATCCCTCGTTTCTCTCGCGCCTCTCTCACACATTTTAAGCGGCTCTCTCCAGTGGAAACTTGCATTTCTCTTCTCTCTTTTCCCTCTGATCTCTGGTTTCGTGCACGGTATGTAAATAGAGCGCTTATTTTCGATGTAATGGCTTTCTCTTTGCGATTTGTGGCTTTCTAATCTGTTGTTTGTAGGGGTTTTGTGAGAATTTTATGGAATCGATCTCATTTTCCAAGCCATTTGTGGCTTTCTCAAATGGCTTTCTCATTTTCCTCTCTGGTTGGAATTTTGTGACTTTCTCAAATGGCTTTCTCATTTTCCTCTCTTTGAGATTTGCGGCTCTCTCAAATGGCTTTCTTTGTGGGAATTTTGTCGGTTTTTCAAGTTCTGCTATTTCTATGGTTCTTTGTATGGTTCCGCGATTTGTTTGGATGTCCTATATTCAGATAGCACCGTTTTGGGCGCACTATGTGTAGATACCAATATTTCGGGTGCCCTATATGTTACTAAATTGAAAAATGGATGAAAAAAGGAGCTTGATTTGTAGACAGCACTGTTTCAAGTGCCCAAAGGAGCTTGATTTGTAGATAGCACTGTTTCACGTGCCCAGTTTGTAGATAGCAGTGTTTCGGTTGTCTTGTATGTTACTGCATTGAAAAATGGATCAAAAAAGGAGCTTTATTTGTAGACAGCGCTTTTTCAGTGCCTTGTATGCCACTACCTCAATTAAAAAATATTGATTGATAGCACTGTTTCGGGTTTCATATAAGTAATTGCCTCATATGAAAGAGTGTTTGATTTGTAGATAGTAATGGTTCGGGTGATTGTATGTAATTGCCTCAAATGAAAAATATGGGATGAGGTTCTACCATTACCTTTGATATTTGTGTTAGAATTTGAAAAATGGATGAAAGAGGGTGATGATTTTGGTTGTAGGTTATAAGGAGGTGGTAGTGTGTAGTGGGAGAAGGAGATGTGGAGGTGGTAGAGTGGTGTGGTGTGTTATTGATTTCGGTGGTGGAGTGGTGTGGTATGCTAATGATGTTGGTGGTTGGTGGTGTTGAGGAGGTTGGAGTGTGGTTTGGAGAAGGTGGTGTGGTGTGGATGAGGTGGTGCGATGGTGGTTGGTGTGTGGTTGGTGTGTGGAGGTGTGTGGAGGTGTGTGGAGGGATGTGGTTGGTCTGTGGAGGCGGCAGTGTCTTCATGTGTGTGGTCTGTGTATGGTTAAGTGTTTGGTTGTGTTGACGTGTTGGTATCTATGTGGTTAGTGTGTGGTTGAGTTTGTGTAGAGTTGTTGGTGAGTGGTGGTGGTAATGGTGGTGGTAGTGGTGTAGTGGTGTATGTGTTGACGTATTGATGTGCTAGTGTGCGGAGGTCTTGGTGTGGAGGTAGTGTTGGTGTGTTGGTGTTTGTGCGGTGTCTGTGTGGAGGTATTAGTGTGTGATTTTGGAGGTGGTGGTTAGTGTGTGGTTGTGTTTGTGTAGAGGTGTTGGTGTGGAGGTTGTGATGGTGGTGTGGTGGATGTGGTGTTGTCTCGATGTGCTGGTATGTGGAGGTGTTGATGTGTGGTGGTGGCAATGATGATATAGCGGCTATACTCAGCATACCAAAACCTCAATCCCACTGGTTTCACCAAAAATTAAACCAACATCACCTCCATCCACTCTCTGTGTCTGTACTCGGCATACCAAACCCTCAGTTAAGACTCATTCCAAAGCCCCTAGAATCGAGCCCGTTGACCTGCTAATGTCTTGGAATCCGCTCCGGCCAACCTGAAAGAAAGCAATGGGTTGCATGTGGACTTTCAGCAACAAATTTAACTTCGATGGATCCTTTGAATGCAAAAAGACGCGGTTCGTCGCCAAAGGCTATTCACAATTAATAATCAANAATGCAAAAAGACGCGGTTCGTCGCCAAAGGCTATTCACAATTAATAATCAATCGACCGTGGAATATCTCAAAGGCATCCTGGCCACATCTTTTGAAATGAATGACTTGGGTTCTCTCCAATATTTCATAGGTATGAAATTAGCAAGGTTCTCTTGAGGCTTAGCCTTTCTCAGCGCAAATGTGTGACAGTTTTATTGACTGGGACAAAACTACTTCGCAAACCGGTAGCCATTCTGATAGATCCTAATGAGAAATTTGTAAACGTTCTCAATGTCGTTCTGATGAACAAAGCACTACATCGCCTAATGGGAAAACTCATTTACCAAACCCACACACACCCAATCATTTGACACGTCATTGGTCTTACAAGTTAATTCATGTATGATTGTTTACTTTAAAATTAGTGTTTCATGTATTTTACCAGTGTCCATCGCATCCTCTAATACTTAAAAGGCACACCGGGCTCAGATTTGTTGTTCTCATGTCACACATCTCGCTCTGTTGTCTTTTATACCAACATTGATTGAGTCGGGTCCGTCCATGATCGACAATCTACCTTGGGTTATAGCTCCTTCGTATGGGGAAAACTTGTCACATGGAACAATAAAAAACATTTTGTGGTTGCCCATAGCAGTGCTGAAACCGAGTTCATTCTATGTCCCTAGCGGTATGTGATGCTCTCTGGTTGCACATCGTGCTCCACGAGTTACGTATGTCGAACTTTGTTCCTCTACAGTTGTTTTGTGACAATAAAGCATTCGTCAGCTTGTTATCTGGTCCAACATGATCGTACCAAGCATGTGAAGATTGACCTTCATTTTATCAAGAAGAAATTTGATTCAGAGAAAATTTGTGTTTCTTTTATTCCATCTATAGGTCAGCTCGTAGATATTCTCACAAAGAATCTTCCTCATTAGTTATTTGACAATTTCAAGTTCAAGTTGACATGATTGACATTTATGTTTCAACTTGACGGGAATTGTTAGAAATTATTTAGTTTATTTTCCGTTATTTCCTATTTGTTGTATTTCCAACTTTATGACTTTCCATTTATCACTGAGTAATTATTAGGTAGAGATTTGAGTATTATATCTTATCTACTTTAAAATTATTGTATCATGTATTTATACCCCCATTTAATAACAACAATATAGTCCAACACAATTCCAAATAACTACACTTTTGTTACCTATAAATGCATTTTTTATTAGATATTACAATCACATTTGGCTAAATGAAGCTCCAAATCCTATAGCTCCATATAAATATATGGAGATATCAATTGAAAGAAATAAATACTTGAAGAAGATTTTCCTAAATATTAAGAAAGATTAATTGACGTAGAGTTTGAAATTTTATTTGGATTTAGTGGTACTTTCGCTGATCATGACTTCATTGCTTCTAGAGACACAGTGGAAGGAAAATCATGGTAAATTTATGAAGCAATTTCACCTTAACTATAAAGTTTAGTTCCAAATAATTGGCTCAATTGTGTTTATCTTCTTGTTGTGGAATAAATTAGAGTACATATTCTTTTAACACTTCACTTAAGAGGAACAAAATAACTCCTTAACGAGTTGTTATTTGTTCATATGAATCTTTATCTGCTATCTAGGATCCCAGAATATTCCCAGCGGGGCACAAAATTATGGGATGTTGGAAGAAAAGCCTTAGCTACAATGGATGATATTGGAATTTTTACAGCTATTAATCTTTCTTTTGATAAGCCATGCTTGGAAACGGTGGTTTTTTTTATGAAGGTGAAGGCGTCATTGATGAGGCAATGGAACTAGAACTAATAATAACACCACTGTTGAATGAATTAAATCGAATTAGTAATGGTTGTGTTGTTTCATTGTTTCAGTTTATTATGGATGAGATTAGCATTAAATATTTGGTGGTTGTTTTATATTTTGAATGTAACTTTGATATCGCCAAAAATAACTTTTATAATTATAAAATTTTCTTAAAAATTGCATATTTTGTTTTGTAATGCCCTTAGTAGAAAATATTAAAATATATATTATATTAATAATTTACTAAATATAAAAAAAATGTGCCATGTTGTATTATGTCCTAATTTTGTAATTATGTTGTGTCGCCGCATCGTATCGTGTTGTGTCCATACTACATAGTTTCAATCATTTTTGGGGATAACACTTTTGTTTCCAAGAATCTATCAAGTTAGTCATTTTCGTGTGCACATTGATGGAGTTGTTTTCTATTACCTATTGAGATGGAGAGAAAATAAGTTGGCCAAGAGAACAATCAAAAAATCCAAATTTCTATTTCTCGCCTATTTTTATGAGACATTCACCTTGGTATTTCTAAATTTTTTCTTTGCCAAACAAAATCATTTTTTCAGTCCACCATTCTGAACAACATAAAAAATGACATTGATCAATTGTAAAATCAACATTCATTTCCAAGAGCGAAGTTGCAGGTCCAAGCCAATACATAACGATAACTACCAGAGCAATCCACTAACAGAAGAAAGACGGGATTCAGGACAGCAACAGAACAGAAAAACATGAGAACCCAACTTTGTGCACAAAAAGAAATATCATGCTTCTCACTGCATTTCCAATTTTATTCCAAGTATTTTGAGCCATACCAGGTGCTTTATAGATTCCTTCTCTGTCTAACTTGATCTGCAAGCCATTTCCTAAATACTGAACGTCCGGAACAAAAGGATATGTCCACCTCTGAAGTATATCTTTGCTAATTGTATCGTAACTCCTAAAGTTGTCTACCCTTGCTGCATAGCTCGATTGAATCTCATGAGTAAAAATTCTGTATCCCATGATCTATTAAAAGAATCATTTATTAAGATTCAATGATCGTGTCTCATTATATAAATTGCAAAATTGGTTAACATGCTCTACAAAAAATGATATTAGGGATAAAAATACAAATAAGTAACTCAAGTAGAAACTGCATCTGAACACAAATATAGACGGTTTGTCTTCACAATGAAAATTTGAGAAACCATTTATTATGATTCAAAGAAATCATGTCTCAGTACAAAAATTGCAAAATTGGATAACTATGTATGTTCTGCGAAAAATAATATTAGGGGATAAAACTACAAATAAGCATATCAAGTAGAACTGCATCTTAACACAAATATTGATGGTTTGTCCTGACAATGAAAATTTGAAAAAGCATTCTTGAAAATAAAAATAATAAACATTAAATAACATAATGAAAGGCGACCTGGTGAAGTAGCTTGAAGTGGAAAGACAAATAGGTCTTCAAGGGGTACTTCTCATAATTAAATTTCTATTAATGATCCTGCTTTCATTTTCTTTCTCTTAAAAGGATGGTTTTGTAATTAATAGAGTTAGGTAATGAGAGGAATCACATCCCTTAGAGAGAAAAGATTTCTCAGAGAGTTTATCAGAGAGTTTATCTTCAAGAAATCTTCAAGCTGGGAAAGGATTTCTCTGCTTTTAGAGAGGTCGTGAAGGGGAAGCGTTAGCAGTGAAGTCGAAAACTTTGCCACCATCAAAGGCAATCTCCTGCAATCTTCTTTAACAGTCACCAGACATTTGCAAGCAACATTTGTTGCAGAACCGTAGGCCATAACAGGTTGTGGGTCTCTTCCTGGTGGTAGCCCCTTTTGAAGGTAAGTTTCCACAGTAGAGCATTCAACAAGAAACAATAGCAATTCTTGAAAACTTGGGAATCTTAAAACGCCTGCATGGGGATCACCTTTGCCAAGCTAATAAATTGAGGATATCTACAGAAGCAATCCAGATAAGGTGTCAGTAATTGTGGAAAATCAGGAAGTATCAGCTGTTTTCTTGGGTGGGTCGGCTGGCCACATACCTATCATGAAATATTGAATTGGAAGATAGCATTAAAAATCCTTATTTAATTTTACGTTCTTATTATTTTTATTTCAAATTTATTTCCTTTCCAAATTATATTAGTTATATTTGGTATGTTTGTAAATATAGAGGGATTGGTTTCCCTACATAGATATACCCTACATGTGAATAATGAAGTGAAGTAATTATTCCGCCACATAGGATTGTAAACGAGCTGAGCTTGAGCGAGCTCAGGCTTGGCTCGTGTTCGGCTCATTCGAAATAGCTCGTGTTCAAAATCGGCTAGTGAACAGCGTGTTCGAAATGGCTCAATTAAAATATTTGTGTTCGTGTTCGGCTCGAAATTGGCTCGTTAAACTTAAATTAAGAAAAATAGATGTAAAATATGGGATTCGAACCTGGATCAAATATATACAAAAGGATGCACTAACCATATTGCCACATAAGATGTTATGATTTAAACTTAGACATAAATATATATAATATATTATTATATAAATAATATATCTAATATATTATTATATAAATAGTTATATAATTTTTTTTTATTTCGAGCTAAAAAGAGCCGAACACAAGCAAACAAGAATTTGGTCGTGTTTGGCTCGTTAATAATTCAAGCTTCAAAAATTTATTTGTGTTTGGCTCGTTTACTTAACGAACGAGCCGAACACGAGTTGTTCGCAAACAACGAGCTTTTTTGACAGCCCTACCTCCACATACATGTTCTGAACATGGTATCAGAGTCAGGAAGCAAACCCTAGATCTTATTTCAGTTGTCAGAGCCTTTCCAACAGCCCACCAACACAGGAATCCTCCCTATAGCCACCATCACTGCAGGTTGCTTTTGGCCCCGACTCCGGCTTCTTGTTCCTCTGAAATTCTCCCTGAATGATTTTGGTCCCCTACAGGTGCTCCCTAAGGGATCCTACTGCCGCAAATCTTCATTCTCGCATGTGAAGCCGTTCAAAAGGGTCATCCTGACCCTTCTTGTTGTCATGGTCACCTACTTAGTTCTCTCGTGTGGGACAATTCAATAACAAACTCGTCTGAATTTCTCACTGCACTCATCTGCTTTTCAGGCAATCGGATTTCTACCTGTCAGAAGATATGTTCTTCCCTATAGCTTTCCTTGTCGGCATCCCTATCAGATCTCTCCTTGCGGTTGTTCCATGCAAACTTCTCTTTCAAGCTTCCGCAGTCTTCTACTTGATTTCTCTTGCCGTAAGAATACTTACTGCAAGCCTGCCTTCGCATTCCTCTGACGTTGGAACTCACATGTGCAACTGCAATTCTCCTGTTGCAGGCCCTCCTCAGTCGAAATCCTCTTGTAATTCTCTTTAACCTGCAACCGAGTCTACAGCAACAGTAGACGCCCTAAATACGCATATGATTTACGATCAAGTATGAGATGAAGACGTTGAGCTCAATTCTAGAGGTTAATTCTGACCAATTCACCAAAGAACAGCACGAAGTACTGGAAAACTCATGAAAGGTAATTCAGAATAGCACACCAACCTTGTTACACACCAAGATAATATATCATTCTCCGGTTTTGTAAAAAATTTAGAACTTAGATCATAAATTCATGAGCCTATGATCATATGATCAAAGACATCAACGCTCTGGTCAACTATCAAATCGCTACTACATCTAGATCGGTTAGACTTGCAGATGGATCGCACTCAAAAATAGCTGGAAAAACTCTCAGGATATCATTTTGTCCTCTATTTTATATTTTTCAGAGTTGGATGCAATTTGATTTCTATTAGTAAGCTTACTCATGATATGAAACGAATAATTAAATTTCTTACAAACTTTCGTGAATTTCAGATAATGGAATCGAGGAAGATGATTGACAGTGTTGAAATGCATCAATGTTTATATCTGCTCAAAAAAAGTCATTCTATAAACACAGAAATGCTTCCACCCCCACTTAGACCTTTTCTGAGTTTGTTGAATCTTTGTTGAAAATTAGGTCATGTTGTGGCTGTCGATCAACTTTTTGATTTGAAAATAATTTTTTAAATTTAATTTAATATAGGACGTATATATTTTTTATTTTGAAAATTGTGTGTTTTAATAATTGAAAAATGAGACCAAATAGATCCCATTCATCCAATAGTTTATATAATTGTGTCTGATACCGTGAATATTACACCTTGCCGAAAGATAAGGGTATACCTCGGCGATAAACTCAATCATACAAACTAAGAGATTTATGACATCTGTTTGGTCTGCGAACCTTTTATATGTGACCGACAAGTTCCCCTACCTAATACAAAAATTAAATAGGGTTTATTTTACCTGGGTTTTAATTTCCCTACAGAGGCAAGCCCTCATAGTTAATTACATCTCAAATGATTGGGGTCACTTGAGAAAACTCTCGATAATGATCAGAAATACTAGTCTTCAAGAATTCAAGGTTTAGGCTTTCACGATATGAAGTGGAAAAGCAAGTGAGAGTGGCTCAAGTAGAAACAGTTATTTTCAGGAGTCAGAGAAAGAAAACGGTAGGAGACGTTACAGATCCTGAGGAGAGCCCTCAGTGAATTTCCAAAATATCCTACTGTGTGGTTGTGTTTTGGAGACAACATTATTTAAGTGTTCAATCATGTCAATTTCATTATTTAGGACTTACACTTACATAATACCTAATTATGCAAATAGCATAGAAAGATAAGAAGGTTTACATCGTACCGAATAACAACCTCAGAACCTAAGACGGGTTAGGACTTACGTTGCACGGTATGGTTGCACAAGAACCTAAAGAGGGTGTGAGGATTTACGTTGTGCTGGGTGAGCCACCTCGAAGTCCTATGCCTTGTTGTTTAGACTAAAGAAAGAGAATGCTAAAGAATATCCTCTTGTTGCTCGATCCAAGCTCAAAGTTGGCTCTGAGCCTCCTGTTGCAGTAGTAGCGACAAGGTTTAAGGGTTCGAGGTTTGACCAGGTATGTTTCAATATTTCGGGTTTTGTTGTTGTTATTGTTGTGGTTTTGCATGTAAAGTAAATAAGTGTAGGTAAGAAAATATTGTGAAGAAAATAAAGGGGAGGGCTTCGGCTCAAAGAAAGGGAGAGAGAGAAAGGGAGAGAGGGAGAGGGTAGCTTTGAGTGAGTCGAATAAGCTCGGGTGTCAGGTTGGATCGAGAGGAGAGGGAGTTCAGTGGAGAGGAAGATGCGAGGGTTTCGGTGCTGAGAGAGAGGCAGGCGGCTAGGGCTATTTGGCGAGGAGGGGGGCGAAGCCTGTGAGAGTCTCGGTGCAGAGGGGAGGCGACGACTGCGGGAGAGTTGAATGAGTATTTGATGCAGAGAGGAGGAACATAGGATGTGAGGGCTTCAGTGCAGAGAGGAAAGGGTGTGGTCTTGTCGAGAGAGAGGAAGGGGGAGTCGAATGGGCATTCGATCTCTGAGGGAGGCAAAGCAGGCGAGCGGGATTTCTTTCTACGTGAGAGAGCGGGAGTCGAGCTGGGGAGAGGAGGACCGAATGTTAGGAAAGTGAAGCTCGTCGAGTTGTATAGCTATAATATTCAAAGTGAACGTTACATAAGATTAGGCAGGGAATTAAAGGGATTCCATTCATGGGGAAGTTTTATTTGGAAAATAATAATTTCTAATTAAATTTAATTAAGGTGAAACTGAGTGGTTGATTTGAAATTTGAAAATTTGAATTTCAAAATTACTTAGTTCGTATTCAGCCCACTTCAAGCCCGAATTGAACCTGGGCTGAGCCTGAAACGCACCCCCTCATTCGATATTCATGTGCATCGATTTTCGTGTTAATGGCTCGCGCGCGGAGCCATAACAATATGGGTGTCCTTTCTAACTAAAGTCAACGTCTTGAACGCGCCTGCATGGTCTGTTTCGTCAAGCGGGGTCTTCCGAACAAGTTCGTCGACGAGTGGGCCAAAAATTTGTCATTTTATTCTTTTTGAATTTTAGGGTTCTTGTCTGATTATTTTGAAAATTAATCTTGGTTTCATTGACGGTGCAATGTGTGTGTGTCAGTGACGTGAGTTGTGTTTATGTGCATCGAATATGTGAATTGTGGTCTTAGCAGGCATTCGAGCCACGAGAGTTAACCTAAGGCCACTTGATCCTACAAGAACTCACTTTTGAACCCTCTACATGTTGGTCCTTAGCCCTTGCAACTAAAAATTAAGTGTTTGGGGCAACTCGAGGTTTTCACAAAAATGGATAAAAGAAGTGGATTGAAGTTCAGTGTGAGGTGGGTTCTAATACTAGTCCTCTAAGATTGTCAACAAGGAACTCTTAAAGCTAGACCCTAGGTCCTAGGAGGAAGAAAGCAAGATCTCATTAGAAATTGCTCGTGTTTGAAATCGGCTCGCGTTAGAAACCAGCTCGTGAACATTGTGTTCGTATTCGGCTCAATTTAAATATTTGTGTTCGTGTTCCGCTCGAAATTGGATCGTTAAAATTAAAATAAAAAATAGATGTATAATGTTGAATTCGAACATTGACCAAATGTATGCAAAATAAGACGCATAACCACATTACCAAAAGAACAGTTACAATTTAAACTTAGATATAAATATATATAATATATTATTATATAAATAATTATATAATTTTTTCGAGCTAAAATGAGCAGAACACGAGCGAACAAAGAATCGTTCGTGTTCGGCTCGTTTATAATTAGAGCTTTAAAAACTTGTTCGTGTTCGGCTCGTTTACTTAACGAACAAATCAAACACGAGCTACTTAACGAGTCGAACATGAGTTGTTCGCGAACAACGTTGTTTTGACAGCCCTAAGCTTAAAATTCATCTAAGGGGGCTCACACCGATCCTCAAGAATTTGATTTTAAACGAATCGGAAGTCTTTACATCCGTATAGAGGTCTCACACTGATTCTCGAAGATTTGATTTTGAAAAAATCAGAAGCCTTAACATTCATTTAAGGAGGCTCGCACCGATCCCCGGGAATTTAATTTTGAATGAATCAGAAGCCTTAACATCCATATAGGGGGCCTCACATCGATCCTCGAAAACTTGATTTGCTTTTTTGAATTTGAAAGAAAACAACATTAGGAAGGAAAACCTTAATATCCATGTAGGGGGTTTTGCATCAACGTGGAAGGCAATAGGAGTTGGAAGCCTTAATATCCATTGATGGAGGTTTTACTCCACTCCACAAAAATTTGAATTTGAAGGTCACATTAGGAAGGAAAACTTTAACATCCATTTAAAGGGGCTTTTCATCCAACCTAAGAGGCAAGAAGGAAAAGGAAGCTTTAACATCCATTGAATGGGGTCTTACTCCACTCCACAAAAATTTGAATTTGAAGGTCACATTAGGAAGAAAAACCTTAACATCCATTTAAGGAGGTTTTACATCCAACCTAGGAGGTAAGATGAGTTGGAAGTCTTAACATCCATTGAAGGAGGTCTTACTTCACTCCACAAAAATTTGAATTTGAAAATCACATTAGAAAAGAAAACCTTAAAATCCATTCAAGGGGCTTTACATCCAAATTAAGAGACAAGGAGTAGGAAGCATTAACATCCATTGAAGAGGGCACAAAAATTTGAATTTGAAGGAATCGGAAGCCTTAACATCCATCTAGGGGGGCTCACACCATTCCTCGGAGATTTGAATTCAAAATTTGTGAAAATATTTTGGGAATTTTATGAAAATTTGTTGATTTTATGGAAATTTTATGGAACGGAGGAATTGTGTCAACTTATGAAATTCATGCAAATTTGTGGAGGTTTCATTAAAAGTGTACAATTGTGGGAATCATTCGTAGGAAGGAATCAGATTAAGAAGGAATGTCAGAGGACACATCCAACTCAATAGTCAATCGAAGAAATATCTGTGTGAAAAGAGATGTGATTTTGTGTCAATAGAACCGACGAAATTTCATGGTTCCATGTCAATAGAACCAGTCAAAACTCATCCACCCGACAAGGGGGACCCAGGGATCCTGTGGAAAGAAACGTCAGGTCGAAATAAGATCAAGTGTGTAGTTTCATTATTCATTCAAAAATTAAGTAAATAAACTACCACCTAATGTGTGCTCATAAAATATAGGAAGTCTGCACTTTAACCTGTGCTTAAAGTAATTTAAGGTGTTTTACCCTCAATTAATTTTTTTTAAACTAATCCTCAAATATATTTTAAGTGTTTTCCAAATAATTAAATTAGAAATTCTCATTTTTGACTTAATCAATAAGCAAGAGAAATTAAACAAAACAAATGAGAGAAGGTCGGCCTACTTCTAAAAACTAGCAAAGCCAAGGGACAAAATGGCAAGTGGATTGGCCTAAAAGCGTTTAAATTCTTTCAAAATTTTAATTAAATCGACCCTCAAAAAGAATGTTTAAATCTACTCAAAGCCAGTGTTTTGATCGGCCCAGAATATCAACATTTAAAGTTTTCGAATCAGCAAAAAAAAGATGTCCAAAAGCATCCTACAGGTCCAAACAACACTTAGCAACTCCAAACATCAATTCTAAATCATCCTACAGCTTCAAACAGCACTTAGCAACTCCAAACAGCAATTCTAAATCATCCTATAGCTCCAAACAGCACTTTTAAATGTCCCAAACAGCTCTTTAGAGGCTCGAAAATCTTCACTTAACCAAACCAAAAAAAAAAGCAAATGTATCCAACAATCATCAATGAAAACCAAGCCGTTTAGCAAAAAAATCCAAGCAACTTATTCATGCATAAGTAAAGTCGCACATATGTAAACATTGCAGTTTAGACATTAGATATGCTTCTTCTAGAACGAAGATGATTAAATTCAGTCATAGGAACAAGGAATGAATAAATCACTATTTGTTGTATCAATCTTAAAAGTATTTGTATGCATCCATCAGTGAGTAAAAAAAACTGAAAAAAGAAATAAACTAAAAAAAAAAGTTAAAGAGATGTAGGAAGAGCGTCATCGTTCTCCATTTTCCGAATGGAATGGGAGTGATCCTTGCGAAAAGGGGAAGAAAAGAAACGTTCAATGGCAGCTTTGAGTTGGATTTTTTTTCTTTCTCTTGCGTAAGACCCAGAAAAAGAAGTAGAAGGGCATTCAAAGTTATGTTTGGAGCGGTGCTCGAGTGAACCGAAAAAGGGAATGGGTTTCGCTTCTTGCCCTATATTTGTGAAATAGATTAGAAAACAAAAGGATGAAGGAGGTGTGGCGTACCTTGCGCAAAGAAAGAGAGGAGATGGTCCCGACGACTCACTGAAGCAATTTGAGGAAGAGAGTAGTGGACTTCAGTCTTGTTATCTCGACCAGAGGAGGGCTTCGGCTCAGAGAAAAAGAGAGAGAGAGGGAGAGGGTGGGGTGGCTTTGCGTGAGTCGAATGAGGAAGCTCGGGTGTCAGGTTGAGGTGAGGTAGTTCAGTGGAGAGGGAGACACGAGTCAGATGAGGGTTTCGCTGTTGAGAGGGAGACGCAGGCAGCTAGGGTTGTTCGGCGAGGAGGGGGCGAAGCCTGCGAGAATCTCGGTGCAGAGGGGAGCCGAGGACTGCGGGAGAGTCGAATGAGGAGTATTCGGTGCAGAGAGGAGGCGAATGGGATGCGAGGGCTTCGGTGCAAAGAGGAGGGCGTGGTCTTGTTGAGAGAGAGGAAGAGGTAATCGAATGGGGCGTTCCAACTCTGAGGGAGGCGAAGCAGGCGAGTGGGATTTCATTCTGCGTGAGGGAGCGGGAGTCGAGCTAGGGAGAGGACTGAATGCCAGGAAGGTGAAGCCTGTTGAGTTTTATAGCTGTAATATTCAAAGTGGACATCACGCGAGATTGGGCGGAGAATTAAATTGATTCCAATCATGGGAAAGTTTTATATGAAAAATAATAATTTTTAATTAAATTTAATTAAGGTGAAACTTTGTGGCTGATTTGAAATTTGAAAATTCAAAATTCAAAATTACTTAGCTCGTGTTCAGCCCATGCCAAGCTCGAATTGAACCTGGGCTGAGCTAGAATCGTGCCCCCTAATTAAATATACATGTGCATCGATTTTCGTGTTGTTGGCTCGCGTGTGGAACCATAGCAATAAGAGTGTTCTTTTCAACTAATGTCGACGTCCTTAACGCGTATGCGTGGTCCATTACGTCATCTGGGATCGTCCGGACAAGTGCATCGACGATTTGGCCAAAAATGTGTCAAATTTTATTCTTCTTTGAATTTTGGGGTTCGTGACTGATTATTTTGAAAATTAATCTTGGTTTAATTGACGGTGTAATGTGTGTGAGAGTCAGCAACGTGAGTTGTGATGTTTATGTGCATTGAATGCGTGAATTGTGGTGTTTGCAAGCATTCGAGCCACGAGGGCTTACCTAAGGCCTCTTGATCCTATAAGAACTCATTTTTGAGCTCTCTACATGTTGGTTATTAGCCCTTACAACCAAAAGTTAAGTGCTTGGGACCACTCATGCGAGGTCTTCAGAAAAATGGGTCAAGAAGGGGCTTGAAGTTCTATGTGAGATGCGTTCTAATACTAGTCCTCTAAGATGGTTAACAAGAAACTCCTAACGCTAGATCCTAAGTCTTTGGAGGAAGAAACCAAGACCTCATTAGAAATGAGGTCAACAGTTGCATTGTCAATGAGATGGTCCTAATTGCAATTATGTTGCAAAATTGCACCATCATTTGTTAATCAATTTAAATCTAGTTTTATCAATGTGAGATTTATCAACTTGTCAAACACAATAGCAATAGTTATCTCATGACCGAATACAAACTCTCGCACCATTGTTTCATTATTCACAGCGATATTTGGGGAACTTCAAAAGTGAAAACCCTAATTGGGGTTATATGGTTTGTCTCATTTATTGATGATCATACTAAAACTACTTAAATATTTCTAATGAAGAAGGAATTTGGAACAAACCAAATCATCCAAACCTTTCATGACATGATTCAAACTCAGTTTTAATGTAAGGTTCAAATCCTTAAAACCGATAATGCAAATGAATATTTTAACTCCATTCTTGAGTCCTATTTTTCAAAAAATGAAATCATTTATATGAGTTATGTATTGATACCCCCACAAAAAATGGGATAACTAAAAGAAAGAATAGACATCTCTTTTAAGCATCCCACTCGATTATGATTTCTCATCTTTTTTTTCAAATACCTTTGGAGGGAAGCAGTTCATATTGCAACAATCTAACTAATTGAATGTCTATGCGGGTACTTAACTCATATTTTGATGGTTACCTAGCCTCACATCAAATCTTTTTTTTACTATACCACTTAAGTGTGCATCTTCTGTTCATATTCATTCCCCAACTTGTACAAATATTGACCCTAAATCTATCAAATGTATTTTCCTTTGATATGCCTACAACTAAAAGGGGTATAAGTATTACTCTATTGTTACCATAAAATACTACAATTCTATAAATGTTGTGTTTTTTTAAATTTAACCCAACTACCCCAAATTTAATGTATTGGGGGTGAGTGCAAATAAACAAAAATTTTGGACACTTGATGACATATACAACATCCCAACTTGCTCCTCTTCTTAATCATCCGCCTAACCCTCATACCCTTGTTGAGAATATCCAACCAACCCAAACTAAAGTCCATTGTGTGCACACGAGAAGGAAGAAAAATCTTGAGCAGGTGGAAAACAATTTGCAAAGACATAACCACTCCAACCAAAACACGAGTCCACATTTACCTGAAATTTTTGGTGAGGATGAGTTATGTACACATGAGTTATCACCTTGCTCTTCTAATGTTCAAGATAAGAAAAGTTGTCTAAGATACCCAATTCAAGAGTATGCAGCATATGGAAAGCTATACTCAGCTTATAGAGTGTTTGTATTTAACCTTGATGGTATGTAGATTACTAAATCCGTTCACAAAGCAATTGAAATTTTAGAATAGAGGAAAGCAGTTGAAGTGGAGATTCGAGCATTAAAACAAGATAACATATGATTTTTACTAAAGTCACTCTGGATAAAAAGCCAATTGAATGCAAATGGATATTCAACATCAGATACAAAGCTGATGTGGGTATTAAGAGATTCAAAATTAAACTTGTTGCAAAAGATTTCCCATATACCTACGGGACTGACTATCATTAGACCTCCGCACTATTTATCAAATTGAACACTATCAGAGTTTTCATTTCAGTAGCAATCAACCCCCCTTAGGATTGCATCAACATCACATAAAAATGTCATCCTAAATGGAGATCTGGAAGAAGTATACATAGAAATACCACCAGGACATCAAAATAATTCCAACAAATATTTAGTATGCAAACTCCGAAAGTCTCTATATATATTAAAGCAATTACCAAGGGTGTGGTTTCACGGTTTATTATATCTATAAAATCTAATTGATATTCTAGTCAATTTGATCACACATTATTCATAAAATACACTTAGTGAGATAATATTGCAAAATTGGTCGTATATGTGGATGATATGATTCTTAATGGTGATGATGAAAGAGAATTTCTTAAAATCAAAGAGAAGATTGTCGCTAAGTTTGAAATCAAAATCCTAGAAAACATGAGATATTTTTAACACATGGAGGCAACAAGGTTCAAGAAAAACATTGTTATATCTATGATTTAGAAAATCAGACCGAACCGGTCGGTTCAACCGGTTCGACGGTGAACCCGCCGGTGGTCCGGTACGGCTTGGCTTAATAACCACCCCAACATCAAACTGGACTGAACCGATTCAAACCGGCCTAGAACCGGTAAAAACCAGAAAAATCAGGCCGATTTAACCTCTAAACCAGCCACAAAAAATATGAATATTTTATTTTAAAGGCAGCCCATATGTCATTGCAGTAGCTATCCTATACTACCATATTTTTCAATATAAATGAAAGGTGAAACTCAAGATTTAAAAGTGTGGGAATAAACTATAAAAGCTAAAACAATGTAATAACATGTTTTTTTTACTATATTTGCTAGCACAAAATTTTTTTTTCTTATTTTTTTTAATTTAGGAAACCGTGAAATACAAA
>JXCR01137331.1:35551-98178 GCA_002079205.1 Phalaenopsis hybrid cultivar | reverse complement strand
CCCCCCCCCCCCTTCGTGGTTTGGTTTTGCTTGGTGATAGCTTAGACTTTGTCTATTTGTTGGACTCGGATTTAGCTTGGTAATAGCCTATCCCTTTTGGTCATTTGTTGGATTTAATTTAACTCTTATGTGGAGATTCAATTATATTTCCTGTAATTCTCTTTATTTGAACTCCGACATTGGGAATATTTTAATGCTTTGGAAATACATTTGGAATTTGTTCCTTGCTTCTCTTGTTGTCCCTTATTAGAATATATGTTAGAAATGAAATGAACTCTTTTATTATTGTTATTTTTGAATTAAGAAAGTGTTGGAATTCGTTTCAATGCTGAGAAACACTTGGCTTTAAAGAATCGTACACTTATCTATGTCCTGTTATCAATTATTGCTTAAAACATATGCTGGGTGCAAGAAATTTTGAAGTCTAAGGCTTTATGAAATCTATTTGTTTATGGCTTTGTTCTGACTCATTTGATGAGTTTGATTTACCTGGAATGGTTGTCTTTTTTTTTTGCTCTCTTTTGGTGCTGGGCTCGGTTTAGCCTCTGTGTTGGCTCGGGTTTGCCCCTGTGTTGGACTCAGTTTACGCCTTCTTTGTTGTCCTTTGTTCAAATAACTGTTGGAATTTACATTTATGGCTCGAAAAATATATTTGAGACTCGGTTTTGATACTTTTTGCTACCCCTTTGTTCAAAAACCTATTAGAAATCATTTCCATGATTTGAAATATATATTTGGGACCCAAATTTTATTCCTTTTGCTGCCCCTTTGTTCAAGGATATGTTGAAAACCATCTTTTAACTTTGATAGTTAATTTTAAATGCTATAATATTTGTTTCCCTTTGGAAATTTAAGGGGGTATGCAATAATCACATGTACAGGTTTACAATTTGAGCCTAAGGTGGAAAGTGGATGCTATATAAACGCTTAAATGATCACTCTTCTCATTTTTTTTTATATGAGATATATAAAATTTTCTTCGATGAGCATATGAAATATCGAGGTGGCCTATTAGTTCGAAACGAGGGGTAACAGGCAATGATGCAAAAGAACAACGGATCAACTCTTTTTATAGCTGAAAATATAAAATCAATATTCAATTAGTCTGATGCCCTTTCACCTCTTGATCGTCAACAGCTCTAACATTTTTTAAAAAGTTCGAGAATCGGCAGCCACAAAAGAACAGATACTACAAACACCCCAAAGATACTACACTTACAAAAGAACAGATACTATAAACACCGTGCAGATACTGCAATCACGAAAGAACAGATACGACATTACACCATAGATATCATATCCTGACTAATACATGCATGCATTGGATATCACCTACATGCACATTTCATATAGCACATAGTACATATTGCACACCACATCTTTAGTTGATGGATCTAAGTATCACATTTTTATACTACAGACACTATATCCAAACACTACACCCTGCACGATAGATACTACATTTCACATATAGGTACACTACACTTTGATGAGTTCAGATACTACATTTCACATATAGGTGCGCTATTGATGAGTTCAGATACTACATTTCACATATAGGTGCACTACACTTTGATGAGTTCAGATACCACATTTCACATATGGGTGCACTACAATTTAAGGAGTTCAGACACTACTTCGTTTACTCACCTTTTAAACGATAAGGGTGATTCGTTGGTGGCCTCTAGTTGATATTGATAGGTTGACTTCGATATATCAGTTGCCTGTGGGATCGAGATAAAAAAAGAAAAAGAGATCTAGTCTGAGCCTAAACCCAAATTAAAAGGTAATATTTCACTTTAAATTTTCATATGCTCATCACTTAACCTTTCTTTTATCATTTGCAAAATATTTGTCTAACTTTTTTTATATCATGCAATTATAATATGTTTTTTTTTAGCATCACCAAACTTAACCAGGTATACATAGTTGTTTCAGTTTTATTCCTTTACTACATATTTTTTTTATTATTGCATAGTCTTTCCTTCCTTTATGTTGCTTCATTTCCATAATTTTCCTTCAATCTTTTTCATGTTACAGTAAGTCACTGCACAGTTGTTTCTTTCTTGTACTATATTGTACTATAGACATTCACCTACATTCATTTTTTTTTAAATAATACAAGTTCTTCTAGTATGTTTATACAATCTCCTAAGATAGGTCTTTTGAGACATAGTTTTCTCTCTTATCCCTCCCTTCTTCTCGGGACAAGACGACGACATTGTCAATTGGTGATTCATCCACGGGCAGAGATCGAGACAACAAATCTGGAGCAAATGACAATTCATCTTCGTAAGGCGATCGAGGTGACAACAGAGAGACGGCGGAAGAAGCTTCAACCGAGCTTCGATAGATTTAAATAATATACCTACAGGACGCTGAGGTTGTTCGTCTGGTACGACATAAATCCTCACACTATCTTTTAGGAATTTCTACGATCTCATATCGTACGATATAAGTCCTATACTTTTTAGGATTCTGAGGTCGACGTTTAGTACAACATAAATCCTCACATTATCTCGGGTCATTTACATATGAAATGTTGATAAAAGCCCCGAATATCTAAATAACTTGCAGGACGGAAATATCACATAATTTCATTTTCAAAGATGTAAAGTCAAATCATAGGATAGTTTGAGATGTCACTGAATATTCTTCAATCATTTCGACATCTTTTACTTTTCGTTCCTTTTGATTCCGGAAATAACAATTCCTATTTGAACCTATCCAATTTTACTTTTCCTATGAACAATCGTGAAAACTTGAACGTTGAATTCTTGAAAACAAAACCTCTGATCATTATCGAGAGTTTTCTTAGGTGACTTCGGTTGTTTAAGATGTAATTAACTATAGAGGTTTGCCTCTATAGGAAATTTAAGAACCCAGATTAATCTAAACTCTGTTTAATATGTGTAATAGATAGGGGAATTTGTCGGCTATAAATTTGCAGACCAAAATAGAGTCATAAAGCTAACCCTACTAATAAATGATACGATCATCCTTCCGAATGATATATCATTTATGATAATTGTGTTCGGCTATTTGAACTATTAGATATATGAGGTTTGTTTGGTCTCATCATTTAAAAAAAAAAATAAAGGATGTCATTTTCACAAAATTAAAATTACATTATATATTATACTTAATTTAAATTTTAAAATATTATTTTTTAAAAAAATGTCTGACACCACCTATCATGAAAGATTGAATTGGGAGATAACTCAAAAAATTCTTTATGTAGTTTTATTATCTTCCTTCTTATGTTTTTGTTATTTTTATTTTAGAATTATTTCCTTTCCACATTTAGATTAAATATATTTGATAAGTTCGCAAATTAGGAGTGATTGGTTTTGTTTTATATATATAGAGAGAGAGAGAGAGAGAAGAGAGAGAGACAGGTGTACTCAAAATGAGTTTTTAATCAACAGAAAAGCCCAAATATTAGATGGGCCTAATGAGCTTAATAGATCGACCCCACCAGCCATGCATTTAGTGGTATGGCGCTGAGAATATCAATCATACTTATTAGTGGACCTTTAGAAGTGAAAAATTGCAGAGCTTGATGTTTAGAAGGATTTTGCGAGAACCTTGAAAGTATGTCGTGATTCCAGCAAGTTCTTCAACTGAGTTCTTCCAGTCAAACTCACCTACATTATTCGTGCTCCCATTCCATACTTTTACTAGTTGGTTGAAGCTTCTCATCAAACCAACTAACAATTACTTGGCTAAACCACCAACGAGCTCAACAAGCAATCCTTTGAGGCATAAGAATGATAAATTCTATTTGTCAACATTCATACCGTCATTTAATAACAGCATGATAATTCACACCAGCAATCTTATCAACAACAAGTCTACTCAGGCTTCGTATTACAAAGTTTATAACCTGGTTTAAGGTTTATTTCCAGACCATTGCGCGAGTACATAAGCTTCTGAGTATAGAAATAAGGAAGGAAAAAATGGAGGCTATTTTTTCTCACTCTCTCACAATCTTGCACCCCAAAAACACTTTGTAAAATCCCTCAACTTCTTCTCACTGCTTCAAAATCTGTCCTGGCATGTATTGATTTCACAAATTATATGGGATTTCACGTCCCAAAATGATTAGACAATATGTACCCTACATATGAATAATGAATTTAAGTAATTTTTCCTCATACACATTTTCTACAATAATCTAAAGATTAATTCCATGATTATGATATTCCTGATCAATACAAACTCGAAGAGTTGGTCAAAGTATAAATACCACTTCGCCTTTTCTGGCTACACAATGATCAACATCCATGCATCACAAAAAAAAGGCATGGTATGGTGTGAGACTGGAACAAAAACATTCTTTATATGTCATCCTTATGAAAGCCTACTATCAGCTATAAGCAATAATACAAGTCATCATATTTAATGAAACACAGTTAATATCCTTGCATATTATCGATAAAGTGAAATGTTACCTGATTTACATATTCAAAGATACAAACTACAAACTAAACATGATTGTAATCAAGCATAAAATAAACTATATGCATATATGAGCAGAAGGCTGCTTGTCCACTGATGAATAAACTTATAGAACTAGGCAACATAAAATACAATGAATTGGAGTAAAATTTTAAACCTTTTATGAAATGAAGAACGGATAAAATGGAACTTTACGTAAATGAAGTGAAAACAGCAAGAAAATTGTTACAGAAAGGAAAATTAAACGAATATACAGATATTGAGGTATTTTTCCACATTTAAGAGAGGTTCATGCAGAATAACTGTAGTTCAGATAGATAAGAACAATATTGAGAACATCTTACATCATCAACAAGCAGGCCCTTTACAAAATGACGGCGTAAATGTTGGTAGTCAAAGTTATCAGTAAAGAGACTAAGAACTTCAGGAGAGCAGATATCGATGTAGCAATCCTGCACAGCTAACCGTCAATCTATTAAAATCATTGAATGAAGACAAAATAAAAATATAAATGATATGGAAAGTTTATTCTTTTTTCTGTCTATTTAGTCAAAAGATATTTAAACTCAAGCCTGGCGCAATATTACAAAGTCTAGGCAGGAAGCAATGAATAATGCTAAATTTCACATTATGTAAATCATCAAGTTATTAAAACCGATAGAAGCAAGATGACAAAATAGTTCAAACGGTACACTTTGTTCTGTAATAAGAGAAATCATCTATAAAGCCAACAAGAGTCAAAAAGCACAACAACACAAGAAAACTACAATTGAAAAATTGTCATTATCTTTGAGCAATTAATAAATAGAAGTCCTGAAAGGCAATCAACGAGGGATTGGTAATTTCAAATATCAATCCACCAATTGTTCAGTGTTTAGTAATTTAGCAATGTAGAAGCTAATAAGAAAAAATCTTCATTCACCAACATCACAATATGGAAATTAACCTATAATTGCAACAGACCTAGATAAATTTTGTTTCCTAGCAATTACAATAGGCAGTGAATGATAAAGATGATATGAAATTCTTGAAAACATTCCAATGCAATACAGTTGTAATACAGAAAACAGAATATGGCCAAGTTGAATCATTCTCGAGATTAAAAGGGTTTTGTTACTCTCTACATAAGCAGATGAGCGAATGGTATTTCAAGGCTGTCAGGTCCTTTATAGATGTTTAATAAAAAGAAAGATGACGGACAGAATAAATAAGCAATTGAAATTTGCAAGTGTTTGTACATTTGCATTGAATAATNATAAAATGTTGTAATGTAAATTAAACCTGTACACCTGAGAGGTTCATTGCTCCTTTAAATTTAGTTATTATGCGTTGTGTAAAAAAGGAAAATAAGACCTGAAAAAGACTTAACAGAAACAGGTAAATCGCAGAGAAAAGATAAACAAATAAAATGAAATATCATACCACATATAAAGGACCAAGAATAGGAAATTTATATATGATATTGGAATGTCCCCAATTGCCAGAAGGATTTGAGTGTAGGACAAACTCAAATCCCGAGGTTTCAGTTTTGGTCAAGTTAAGGTAAGAATTTCATTATTTGATTTAATTAAATCAGTCATAAGTCACAATCTAGTGCAACCTCGTGCCTACTGTCCTACTTATCTCCTAAACTGAGGTTAGATGTTTGGACTTCTTAGGATCATTTGAAAATTAGGATGATAAACTATCTCTTAATTTGTGCTCCTAAGATCTAGGATGTCTGCACTTTAGTTTAAACTTGAAGTGTCCTAAAGTGTCTAATCTCAATTAAGTGGCTTTCCACTAACCCTTAAACATCTACAGATCCAACTTAACTCGCTACCAGACTCCTAAAACCTATGGGTAAACTCATAGTTTTGGCAAAGAATTGTGAGTTGTGCTTCAACCCTAGTTAAAGGAATTGGATTTTAAATTGATTCAAAGCTTAAGAGATCTAAGTGTAAGTCCACTAATCTCTCAATCGTTATCTAAATTCTTTTTTCTTCCGATTCCAACTAGTCTTCCAATTTGCAATTTATTTTTTCTTATGTAAAAGAAAAGTTGGAATGTTCGATACCCTATCTCCTCTTTAAATTATATCATCCCAAAAATTCAAATTTCAATTTTAATTTTCTCTCATTTTCTCTTTCCCTCGTATTTCCCTTGAGATTATAAATCATTTCTCAATTTAATTAAATCGGAAATTCTCATTTTTAACTTGACCGTTAAAAAAAAAAACAAAATGAACGAAAAGGAGACCGATCTATTTTTAAAACCAAGTCAAATCAGCGAAGTTTAAAATAAAATCATGAATGTATCGATCTAAAACATTTAAATTCGTTAAAAAGAAAATGATCGGATCAATCCTGAGAAGGATATCCTTTCCAAAAGTCAATCTTGCGCATTTCCAAACCCCTATTGAATTAAATTTATATCAATCCCACACTTTCTTCAAAATGAAATTATATAAACTTTTCATTTTTTTTTTATTTCACAAGTCACCAAACCAGCTTCAAACAAACCCAAACAAGCTCACGGGTAAAGCCAAAAAGAGAGATAAAATGCCACCAAACCAACCCCAAATAAACCACCTTTAAAGCAATGGTAGAAAATCCCGAACCGAGCCAGTTAATTCAACTCAAAAGCGAATGCATAAAACCCCAAACCGAGTNACCAAGCATAAATGAAAACGGCCTCAAATAAATAGCATTAAATGTTTAAAAATTAAAAAGCAGAAAGTATCTGTCAAAATACTAAAAGGGTGCTAAAAAAACAAAGAAGGGAAAAAAGGTCACAAGTTAAGATCATTTCGATCAAAGTACTTTAGAGAAGTTTCACATTTCACACTGGGAGTTAACAACCTCCATGCCATTGCTTCACTAAAAACCAAAGTAAACTAACCTCATTTATTGGAAACAAAAATTAAATAGTAAGTCTTCACGGATTCATGGTGAGTCTAAAGTACAAGAACAAAAACGATAAAATCTAAAATTTCGGAAAATAGAAAGCCAACCTGCTTATCATTGTGTAAGGAAAGAGCAGAATTCTCAGAAAGCAACATCTTATCAAGGGTGATATGATGCTGTGAGAGGTCCGCCTTATCCTCATAATAAAGAAGTTCTTTAGTATCAGGGTCAACAGCCATAATAATTTCATCATTCCCAAGACGGGTCTGATGTGTCAACTTTGAGGGCTTCGAATGTTTGATGATCATGGTCATTATAGCAAGAGGGTCCTTCTTCCTCCTGTCTTTGTGTTCACTGAGTGCTTTAGCTAAGCTCATGTTGCTAACTGTATCGCCACTTACGAGAACAAAATCTCCCCGTATCTTCAAAAGAAAGAAAATATGGTGCAATCAGTTTCCATAAGAAAAGAAACTCGGATGAATAAATAAATTTAAATTAACAATTACATGCGAACATATTAAAGGTGGACATAAACACAACACGAGTTTGTAGATTGTCATAAAAACATATAGAAATATAATAACAGCTGAATATAAACTTTAATAATGTATAAAACAATGTTGAGATTCATGAGCCTTAAACACTTTATGTGCACGAAATATTTGTTTGCATGGCATTTGAAGTTATAAACTAAATACATGGGTGGAGTAAGTTATTAATAAAAGCTGACAAAACAACATAGGACCTTTGGGAACACTTTTGTTTTTTTGTTGTTTTTATTTTGTTTGGTCTATATTTTGATTTAAAATAAAATATACTTGGTTATTTGATTAAAATATGGTTGATTTTAAAAACACTCAAAATACCTTAAAGTTGTTTTGAGTGTTTTCAAAAAGATGTTAATTTATTTTTAAAAATAAAAAATAAAAACACGTAAAAAACAAGTTAAACAAATTTGTTTTTAAAAACAAATGTAAAAAAAACAAAAGCAGAAACTAAAATTGAACCTAAACAAACCCTTAAAAACGACTATCAAAATATTTTAGAAACTTTAGGACAGCAATTTTTAGGTGATATCCACGTAATNAATATACTTGGTTATTTGATTAAAATATGGTTGATTTTAAAAACACTCAAAATACCTTAAAGTTGTTTTGAGCGTTTTCAAAAATATGTTAATTTATTTTTAGAAATAAAAAATAAAAACACGTAAAAAACAAGTTAAACAAATTCATTTTTAAAAACAAATGTAAAAAAAAAACAATAGCAGAAACTAAAATTGAACCTAAACAAACCCTTAAAAACGACTATCAAAATATTTTAGAAACTTTAGGACGGCAATTTTTAGGTGATATCCACGTAACAAAAACATAAATGAAGACAGGAGAATAGAAGCACACATGAAGCTTGATAAAATAAAGTAAATGCACAAGATGCGTTAATAAAATTGAAAACTAGCATCAAATTCGGGAACACTAGAGAAGAAAGAATTCGGACATTTGCACCACCACTATATGAGAACGATAGTTGAATTAGCTACAACCTATTGGTCCAATAGTCATAATTCTCCCTCCCTCCCTCCCTCCCTTCCCTCCCTTCCTCCCTCTCAAAACAAGGATACTAGAAAATATAAAATATAAAAGGTTTATTGGTTGCAAGTATTAGTGGCNGTAATATCCACGTAACAAAAACATAAATGAAGACAGGAGAATAGAAGCACACATGAAGCTTGATAAAATAAATTAAATGCACAAGATGCATTAACAAAATTGAAAACTAGCATCAAATTCAGGAACACTAGAGAAGAAAGAAGTCGGACATTTGCACCACCACCATATGAGAAAGATAGTTGAATTAGCTACAACCTATCAGTCCAATAGTCATAATTCTCCCTCCCTCCCTCCCTCCCCTCCCCTTCTCCCTCTCAAAACAAGGATACCAGAAAATATAAAATATAAAAGGTTTATTGGTTGCAAGTATTAGTGGTCTAGAGTAGGCCAAATGCAAGGGATTTGAAATATTAGGTGTTTGGTTGGAAGAAAAGGAAATACAAAGTAATTTTTTTTAGGTATTTGTACCTCTACCTAATTTATTTTTAAAGCATTTGGAATTCCCCCAATTTGGAAAATTTTGGAATATTCCAAATATACCCTAGTGCAAAGCTTAACCAACACTGTCAATCCTTCATCATCAGCCCCCACCTGCCGTCCACACCGCCGCAACATTTTAAATATTGATTTTACTTCACAAACAACCAAACTCAAAAAATTGAACTCTAAATTTCTCTTGCAAGCAACCAAATACTNATTTGGAATTCCCCCAATTTGGAAAATTTTGGAATATTCCAAATATACCCTAGTGCAAAGCTTAACCAACACCGTCAATCTTTCATCAACAGCCGCCACCTGCCGTCTACACCGCCGCAACGTTTTAAATATTGATTTTACTTTACAAACAACCAAACTCAAAAAATTGAACTCTAAATTTCTCTTGCAAGCAACCAAATACCACAAAGTAATTGAAATGCATGACTTCACTTTTAATTTTATTTTAAATATATTGAATTTCCAAAAACCTTGCAACCAAAAGGCCCCAAAAGCAATGGATGGTATTTATGCCATGGGAAGTACGCCAAGCATTTTGGTNAAATGCATGACTTCACTTTTAATTTTATTTTAAATATATTGAATTTCCAAAAACCTTGCAACCAAAAGGCCCAAAAGCAATGGATGGTAAGCATTTATTCCATGGGAAGTACACCGAGCATTTTAGCTAAAAAGTGAAAAATGCACTTAATTAACTACAAGGAACTAACAAGAATGAAATTAGATCAGTGACACAAACAACATTGAAATTTAAAGCAAATTTTTAATAGGATGACATCTTCAAATATAACTAAGAAAATCATGAATACTTNAGGAACTAACAAGAATGAAATTAGATCAGTGGCACAAACAACATTGAAATTTAAAGCAAATTTTTAATAGGATGACATCTTCAAATATAACTAATAAAATCATGAATACTANTTAATTTTATTTTAAATATATTGAATTTCCAAAAACCTTGCAACCAAAAGGCCCCAAAAGCAATGGATGGTAAACATTTATGCCATGGGAAGTAAACCAAGCATTTTGGCTAAAAAGTGAAAACTGCACTTAATTAACTACAAGGAACTAACAAGAATGAAATTAGATCAGTGGCACAAACAACATTGAAATTTAAAGCAAATTTTTAATAGGACGACATCGTCAAATATAACTAAGAAAATCATTAATACTTAAAACTTAGCAAATAAACCATGGCAGAATAGCTTTTGGAATGTTTTCAGTCTCTCTCCTTTATTAAATATAAATAAATAACTAACAAACAATTTATGTTAAAGGGAAACTAGTTGGCATTGCAGCATGGTAATTGCTCCGCTCTGTGAAAGTTGCTGCTACTTAATAGATTATGTTATGATGCTTATCTTCTAAAAGCTTTGTTCAAGCCTTCCTATAAATCCTCCAATTTTAAGGCATTATAAATGAACATTTAAGAAATTTTATTTAGATGTAAGTATTTGAAAGTGGGTTTATTCAAGTGTGTGGTGTGTATGTAAATTTCATTATTATAATTAAAGTAAATTATGCAGAATGTTCCATTGACTTTAGGTTTTTCTATTACTATAATAACAAAAAAATCAATAAATGTGATGTTNCGGAGGAAATGCGGCCTAGGGCAGAGGAAGAGCCGGCCAGGTGGAACATCGCAGTTGGGGGACCGCTCGGTCAAGCAGAGCTCGAGAAGACGAGCCGCGTGCGTGAATGGCAGAGCAATGCCGCGTGTGAGGGAAGAGATGCGGGAGAGGAGGCGGACGTGGCGGCCATTGCCTCGGTCTAGGGTGTCGCTGATCGCGGGAGAGGAGAAACGTGCGGAAACTAGGGCTCCGCCCGAGCGGCTCTCGGTCGAAGCAGAGGAAAGTCGCGCATGGGTTAGGTGAATAGAGATTAGGTTATATACATATTATATAAGTATGAAAATATTTAATTTTTAAAGAAAAAATTTGATTTGCACATTTTAATTCGTGTGAAATCATTGCAAATTGGATGTTCCTTTTAGCTAATTTTGATGCTCCAGACGCATTGACGCGATTCGTTTCGCCGCCAAAAATCGTTCTGACGAATTCATCGATTTGCGTGCTAATTTTCTTGTGCCGAAAATAATGGCAATATGGGTGTCCTTTCCTACCAAAATTGGTATCCCGGACGCGTTGGCGCAGTCCATTTTGTCGTCGGAGGTCATCCGGAGATGTTCACATTACATTTTCCCCCGTCCCTTGGGCTTAATTGAAGTCCAATTTCGTGCAATTCTGTGAAGTTTGTGTCTTTGATGTGTGTATGTGACGAAAAAGAGTCGTGACGATGTCTTCCTAAGGCTTTAAGTCTTATTTGGAACATTTCCCTTGAATCTTCGCAAAATAGCCCATAACCGCTCGTTCATAAGATGATGGTCTTATGCCAAAGATGCCAGACATCAAAGAAAAATAAGAATTGGCTAGAATTTCCTAAAAGGGTGAGTCTCAATTCTAGTTTTCTAAGACGGTCAATAATAACTCCTAGAACTAGATCCTAGGCTCTAAGGAGGAGAAGAGAAGACCTCACAAAAATGAGGTCAACACATCCTTATGAAGGCCTACTATCAGCTATAAGTAATAATACAAGTCATCATATTTAATGAAACACGGTTAAGCACCTGCTTTATATCCTTGCATATTATTGATACAGTGAAATGCTACCTGATTTACATATTCAAAGATACAAACTACAAACTAAACATGATTGTAATCAAGCATGAAATAAACTATATGCATATATGAGCAGAAGGCTGCTTGTCCACTGATGAATAAACTTATAGAACGAGGCGACATAAAATACAATGAATTGGAGTAAAATTTTAAACCTTATATGAAATGAAGAACGGATAAAATGGAACTTTACGTAAATGAAGTGAAAACAACAAGAAAATTGTTACAGAAAGGAAAATTAAACGAATATACAGATATTGAGGTATTTTTCCACATTTAAGAGAGGTTCATGCAGAATAACTGTAGTTCAGATAGATAAGAACAATATTGAGAACATCTTACATCATCAACAAGCAGGCCCTTTACAAAATGACGGCGTAAATGTTGGTAGTCAAAGTTATCAGTAAAGAGACTAAGAACTTCAGGAGAGCAGATATCGATGTAGCAATCCTGCACAGCTAACCGTCAATCTATTAAAATCATTGAATGAAGATAAAATAAAAATATAAATGATATGGAAAGTTTATACTTTTTTTCTGTCTATTTAGTCAAAAGATATTTGAACTCAAGCCTGGCGCAAATATTACAAAATCTAGGCAGGAAGCAATGAATAATGCTAAATTTCACATTATGTAAATCATCAAGTTATTATAACCGATAGAAGCAAGCAGACGAAATAGTTCAAACGGTACACTTTGTTCTGTAATAAGAGAAATCATCTATAAAGTGAACAAGAGTCAAAGAGCACAGCAACATAAGAAAACTACAATTGAAAAATTGTCATTATCTTTGAGAAATAATAAATAGAAGTCCTGAAAGGCAATCAACGAGGGATTGGTAATTTCAAATATCAATCCACCAATTGTTCAGTGTTTAGTAATTTAGCAATGTAGAAGCTAATAAGAAAATATCTCTATTCACCAACACCACAAAATGGAAATTAACCTATAATTGCAACAGACCTAGATAAATTTTGTTTCCTAGCAATTACAATAGGCAGTGAATGATAAAGATGATATGAAATTCTTGAAAACATTCCAATGCAATACAGTTGTAATACAGAAAACAGAATATGGTCAAGTTGGATCATTCTCGAGATTAAAAGGGTTTTGTTATTCTCTACATAAGCAGATGAGCGAATGGTATTTCAAGGCTGTCAGGTCCTTCAAAGATGTTTAATAAAAAGAAAGATGACGGACAGAATAAATAAGCACTTGGAATTTGCAAGTGTTTGTACATATGCAGTGAATAACATAGAATGCATAAAATCATGGGGCATTTACATGCATACCACCTAATTCCTAAGAATTTATATCTGTAACCAGGTACCCCAATATGATGTTAGCCTTAAAGCAGCTATACCGATACTTCCCATGGTAACATAAACCAAATGTCAAAAGATATTCGTAGAACAGTAAAGACATCTCCAAACAAGAAGAGTAACCTTTTCAACAAACCAAGTACTAATCAAAAAGTTTAATAGGTTAAGATAATTAAGAAAAAAAAAAAGAAAAAGAAAAAACCACCAAGCATAAATGAAAACGGCCTCAAATAAATAGCATTAAATGTTTAAAAATTAAAAAGCAGAAAGTATCTATCAAAATATTAAAAGAGTGCTAAAAAAACAAAGAAGGGAAAAAATGTCACAAGTTAAGATCATTTCGATCAAAGTACTTTAGAGAAGTTTCACACTTCACACTGGGAGTTAACAACCTCCATGCCATTGCTTCACTAAAAACCAAAGTAAACTAACCTCATTTATTGGAAACAAAAATTAAATAGTAAGTCTTCACGGATTCGTGGTGAGTCTAAAGTGCAAGAACAAAATCGATAAAATCTAAAATTTCGGAAAATAGAAAGCCAACCTGCTTATCATTGTGTAAAGAAAGAGCAGAATTCTCAGAAAGCAACATCTTATCCAGGGTGATATGATGCTGTGAGAGGTCCGCCTTATCCTCATAATAAAGAAGTTCTTTAGTATCAGGGTCAACAGCCATAATAATTTCATCATTCCCAAGACGGGTTTGATGTGTCAACTTTGAGGGCTTCGAATGTTTGATGATCATGGTCATTATAGCAAGAGGGTCCTTCTTCCTCCTGTCTTTGTGTTCACTGAGTGCTTTAGCTAAGCTCATGTTGCTAACTGTATCGCCACTTACGAGAACAAAATCTCCCCGTATCTTCAAAAGAAAGAAAATATGGTGCAATCAGTTTCCATAAGAAAAGAAACTCGGATGAATAAATAAATTTAAATTAACAATTACATGCGAACATATTAAAGGTGGACATAAACACAACACGAGTTTGTAGATTGTCATAAAAACATATAGAAATATAATAACAGCTGAATATAAACTTTAATAATGTATAAAACAATGTTGAGATTCATGAGCCTTAAACACTTTATGTGCACGAAATATTTGTTTGCATGGCATTTGAAGTTATAAACTAAATACAAGGGTGGAGTAAGTTATTAATAAAAGCTGACAAAACAACATAGGACCTTTTGGGAACACTTTTGTTTTTTTGTTGTTTTTATTTTGTTTGGTCTATATTTTGATTTAAAATAAAATATACTTGGTTATTTGATTAAAATATGGTTGATTTTAAAAACACTCAAAATACCTTAAAGTTGTTTTGAGCGTTTTCAAAAATATGTTAATTTATTTTTAGAAATAAAAAATAAAAACACGTAAAAAACAAGTTAAACAAATTCATTTTTAAAAACAAATGTAAAAAAAAAACAATAGCAGAAACTAAAATTGAACCTAAACAAACCCTTAAAAACGACTATCAAAATATTTTAGAAACTTTAGGACGGCAATTTTTAGGTGATATCCACGTAATAAAAACATAAATGAAGACAGGAGAATAGAAGCACACATGAAGCTTGATAAAATAAAGTAAATGCACAAGATGCATTAACAAAATTGAAAACTAGCATCAAATTCAGGAACACTAGAGAAGAAAGAAGTCGGACATTTGCACCACCACCATATGAGAAAGATAGTTGAATTAGCTACAACCTATCAGTCCAATAGTCATAATTCTCCCTCCCTCCCTCCCTCCCCTCCCCTTCTCCCTCTCAAAACAAGGATACCAGAAAATATAAAATATAAAAGGTTTATTGGTTGCAAGTATTAGTGGTCTAGAGTAGGCCAAATGCAAGGGATTTGAAATATTAGGTGTTTGGTTGGAAGAAAAGGAAATACAAAGTAATTTTTTTTAGGTATTTGTACCTCTACCTAATTTATTTTTAAAGCATTTGGAATTCCCCCAATTTGGAAAATTTTGGAATATTCCAAATATACCCTAGTGCAAAGCTTAACCAACACCGTCAATCTTTCATCAACAGCCGCCACCTGCCGTCTACACCGCCGCAACGTTTTAAATATTGATTTTACTTTACAAACAACCAAACTCAAAAAATTGAACTCTAAATTTCTCTTGCAAGCAACCAAATACCACAAAGTAATTGAAATGCATGACTTCACTTTTAATTTTATTTTAAATATATTGAATTTCCAAAAACCTTGCAACCAAAAGGCCCAAAAGCAATGGATGGTAAGCATTTATTCCATGGGAAGTACACCGAGCATTTTAGCTAAAAAGTGAAAAATGCACTTAATTAACTACAAGGAACTAACAAGAATGAAATTAGATCAGTGACACAAACAACATTGAAATTTAAAGCAAATTTTTAATAGGATGACATCTTCAAATATAACTAAGAAAATCATGAATACTTAAAACTTAGCAAATAAACCATGACAGAATAGCTTTTGGAATGTTTTCAGTCTCTCTCCTTTATTAAATATAAATAAATAACTAACAAACAATTTATGTTAAAGGGAAACTGGTTGGCATTGCAGCATGGTAATTGCTCCGCTCTGTGAAAGTTGCTGCTACTTAATAGGTTATGTTATGATGCTTATATTCTAAAAGCCTTGTTCAAGTCTTCCTATAAATCCTCCAATTTTAAGGCATTATAAATGAACATTTAAGAAATTTTATTTAGATGTAAGTATTTGAAAGTGGGTTTATTCAAGTGAGTGGTGTGTATGTAAATTTCATTATTATAATTAAAGTAAATTATGCAGAATGTTCCATTGACTTTAGGTTTTTCGATTACTATCATAACAAAAAATCAATAAATGCGATGTAAAAATACTCATAATCTGAACTTATCTCGCACATTTATGAAAGTGGATTCCATAACAAAGAACTCATTTCTACAAATAAGCACGAATCTTCAAGGATTAACAGCCAAAATCACCAAAAAACGGATCAAAATAAAATTCACCATTATTCAGAAAAAATAAGCTACTCACAACTCCGTGACTATAGATGACACGTAGGGCATCTCCCGCACTGATGGCGTCATGAGATTCGATAGTGTTTACGGAGAAAGCGCCAGGCTGCTTCGTCCACTGGGAATTTTCCAGGTAGCTTTTCACCTGCTGAGAGTGGGCGCAGCAGAAAACAAACACTTCCTCGACCCCGACTGACTCGAGCCAGGCAAGGGTGTACTCGATCATCGGAATGTTCACCAGCGGCAATAGCACCTTCAGGAGAAAATATTATTAGAGAAGCTCGCAAGCAAAGAATATGAAGAATCTCTGGGGAGGGGCGTAGAATAGGTCGTAGGGTTAAACCTTGGGACGCTCGAGGGTTATGGGCCGGAACTTCTGAGCAAAACTGTCGGCTAGCAGGACAGCCTGGAGAGGGGTACGGGTGAGCTCCTCTGGGTCATCGGAGGATGGACGGGTCTTCTTCTGCGCCATCGCAGCAACAGTGACCGGCAGAGGCCAAGAAGGAAGGATTGAATCGACTGTGAAATTGCAATTTGCAAATGAACTTGCCCGGACTTCCACAATCCCAATGCCCGACAATCGGAAACTTTGTGATTTTCTTTTTCTTAAATATGAGGGGCTGTTTAGTAGCCGGTTTTAAGCAAGATTTAAGCGAAATCCTGCCAAACCGAAAAAAACGCCTCCTCGGAGCGGAATGATTGGAAAATTTTGAGTTTCGGTGCTCTCTGTAAACCGCGATCCTTTAGATGTCGCAAAGGTTCGTTCACGAAGGCGATTGTTTTGAGCGAATCCGGGAGGTTGAGGGACATCAGCGAGGGTTTTGGGAGCGGAAGGAAGCAGTCGAGGGTTACGGTGGGAAGGGGTGGTAGAAGGGGGATGAATTTGTAATTCTAANATAATAAATAGAAGTCCTGAAAGGCAATCAACGAGGGATTGGTAATTTCAAATATCAATCCACCAATTGTTCGGTGTTTAGTAATTTAGCAATGTAGAAGCTAATAAGAAAAAATCTCCATTCACCAACACCACAAAATGGAAATTAACCTATAATTGCAACAGACCTAGATAAATTTTGTTTCCTAGCAATTACAATAGGCAGTGAATGATAAAGATGATAAGAAATTCTTGAAAACATTCCAATGCAATACAGTTGTAATACAGAAAACAGAATATGATCAAGTTGGATCATTCTCGAGATTAAAAGGGTTGTGTTATTCTCTACATAAGCAGATGAGCGAATGGTATTTCAAGGCTGTCAGGTCCTTCATAGATGTTTAATAAAAAGAAAGATGACGGACAGAATAAATAAGCACTTGGAATTTGCAAGTGTTTGTACATATGCATTGAATAATATAGAATGCATAAAATCATGGGGCATTTACCTTCATACCACCTAATTCCTAAGAATTTATATCTGTAACCAGGTACCACAATATGATGTTAGCCTTAAAGCAGCTATACCGATACTTCCCATGGTAACATAAACCAAATGTCAAAAGATATTCGTAGAACAGTAAAGACATCTCCAAACAAGAAGAGTAACCTTTTCAACAAACCAAGTACTAATCAAGAAGTTTAATAGGTAAAGATAATTAAGAAAAAAAAGAAAAAGAAAAAACCACCAAGCATAAATGAAAACGGCCTCAAATAAATAGCATTAAATGTTTAAAAATTAAAAAGCAGAAAGTATCTATCAAAATATTAAAAGAGTGCTAAAAAAACAAAGAAGGGAAAAAATGTCACAAGTTAAGATCATTTCGATCAAAGTACTTTAGAGAAGTTTCGCATTTCACACTGGGAGTTAACAACCTCCATGCCATTGCTTCACTAAAAACCAAAGTAAATTAACCTTATTTATTGGAAACAAAAATTAAATAGTAAGTCTTCACGGATTCGTGGTGAGTCTAAAGTGCAAGAACAAAAACGATTAAATCTAAAATTTCGGAAAATAGAAGCCAACCTGCTTATCATTGTGTAAAGAAAGAGCAGAATTCTCAGAAAGCAACATCTTATCAAGGGTGATATGATGCTGTGAGAGGTCTGCCTTATCCTCATAATAAAGAAGTTCTTTAGTATCAGGGTCAACAGCCATAATAATTTCATCATTCCCAAGACGGGTCTGATGTGTCAACTTTGAGGGCTTCGAATGTTTGATGATCATGGTCATTATAGCAAGAGGGTCCTTCTTCCTCCTGTCTTTGTGTTCACTGAGTGCTTTAGCTAAGCTCATGTTGCTAACTGTATCGCCACTTACGAGAACAAAATCTCCCCGTATCTTCAAAAGAAAGAAAATATGGTGCAATCAGTTTCCATAAGAAAAGAAACTCGGATGAATAAATAAATTTAAATTAACAATTACATGCGAACATATTAAAGGTGGACATAAACACAACACGAGTTTGTAGATTGTCATAAAAACATATAGAAATACAATAACAGCTGAATATAAACTTTAATATGTATAAAACAATAGTGTGATTCATGAGCCTTAAACACTTTATGTGCACCAAATATTTTTTTTGCATGGCATTTGAAGTTATAAACTAAATACATGGGTGGAGTAAGTTATTAATAAAAGCTGACAAAACAACATAGGACCTTTTGGGAACACTTTTGTTTTTCTGTTGTTTTTATTTTGTTTGGTCTATATTTTGATTTAAATATACTTTGTTATTTGATTAAAATATGGTTGATTTTAAAAACACTCAAAATACCTTAAAGTTGTTTTGAGTGTTTTCAAAAACATGTTAATTTACTTTTAGAAATAAAAAATAAAAAACAAGTTAAACAAATTTGTTTTTAAAAACAAATGTTAAAAAAAAACAAACAAAAGCAGAAACTAAAGTTGAACCTAAACAAACCCTTAAAAACGACTAACAAAATATTTTAGAAACTTTAGGACAGCAATTTTTAGGTANTTTAATAGTTAATTAAAGAATAAAAATATATTTTTAACTTTAAATTATTTGAATAAATTTGGAATGATTATTAATTTATTTATTTAATAATAATGTTAAATTATAGTTAATAGGTAATTAATTCAAAAAATAATTAATTATTAATCAATATAAATTCATTTTTTATGCATTTTGAGATATTAGATACTCATCTATATTTTCTTTTATTTATTTTTTTGTTATTATTCTGATAATTTCTGTTAAATTTTTTAAAATTGTCAAATAATTTCTAAGAATTTATTAAGAATTACTAACAAGCATGTCAAATGATTTTCAAATCTAGGATCTGTTTGGGGTTCATGATAAGCAGCTTCAAATTCCTAAGCACAATATGCAAATAAGTCCCCAAACTTGCATGCTCAAACAGCTCCTAAAGATAATTGTGTACATATATAACCTTCAAATAAAATCTCATATTTACCAATACAATATCCGAATTTTTATTAATATTTCAAAAATAACACCTCTTCAATCTCCGTTCACAACTCTCACCCATGTTTCGTTCACGTTGAAATTCCAACTGATGCACAGAACCCTTCAACATGCTCTCGCACATGATCGCCGACGAGATTCTTCAGATCATAGGTCAAATGCCCTTCGACGGGAATGCCATAGATGACGTGCTTGTTCAGATTCAGACACGGCACGCCACCATTTTCCTCGAGTTTCAGATTCAGGTGATCGCTAGGGCTTTCCGCGAGCTGAGATTTCCCCAATTTTCTTTACACGAGAAAAGCGCTCGCCGGAAAATTCTCAGTCGCTCCCAAAGAGCGATCTCCGGCTTGGGTTGGAGGATCGGCAACCGACGGCCTCCGAGCATAAAGTACAGAGCAATTGTAGCCCAAAATGGCGAGTCCGGTGGCAAGTTTTGGCGGGATGCGAGGAGGGAAAATTCTCGTGACTGCTGCATTCCAAGACTAATGGGGATGAGTAAAGTTGGCTCCATTATTTTTTAACATGCTGGTATGATTGTATTTTAGTGAGGTTAGATTGATACGTGACGTCTTATTATTGGAACAAACTGTGTTGTGAGTCCTGATATAATATTAATTCGGGAGTAGTGTTGATGCATGATCAGAGCTATTTTTTAAGTATTAATAAATAAATTTTAGTGTATTGGTAAAAAAAAAATTGAGGTATTATATATGTATATGTATCATAAATCTATATATTATTTGTATGCATAATGTTTAATTATTTAACATAGCATTAAAAATATTATTATTATGTTTTTAAAATAAAATATACATTTTAATGTATAGATTTATATATCATGTATGTAAATTTTGAAATTTTAGGTGTGATGTGTGGATACACAAGAATTGCGTTGTATGTAAATAAAATTCCCTTTTTTTTTTCTTGGATATAGTATTATCATGAGCATGATGGATGAAATATCCTTAACTTTAAAATAAAATGTGTTTAAATTTTATTTTAGATTAAATTATTTTACCTTTAAACCTGATTTGTTCATTGATATTCATTGTGTAGTAAACACAAATGCAGGTATATGAAAAAAATTTTCCTCCTCTTATTTAGCAGAGTCCACATTTTAAAGTGACAAAATCTTGCACATCTCTCAAATAGTTGAATTGAGTTCACATGTCGAAGTGATTATATTCACTCCCCACAAAAATTACCTGGCTCACATATACAAGATCAACTATCCAAGAAAGTCGTCATGACTGGTAAAAACATCTCTCAATTCATTATTAAAGACATTGCCCGACATTTGAGACTATTTTTTTTTCCAGGTATCAAGGATGATTGTCATTCCAACAACTCCTAACCCCCACATCACAATCTTTTCATAAAGAGACTTGGGAAGGGTGTGTTATATAGTATGATGTGTGTCACCTCTATTATTTTGTTGAGAACATCCTAATATTTGAGGTCTTTTTCTTTGTGGTTCATAATTCTGGCAAGTTTTGAATCCAACCTCTGCAGTCTATACAAGTCATCACAAAAACCTCAATATGTCTTTACGTGACCAATTATCACCTATGTGGCTCGCAATTCGTGCAGGTCCTGAATTCAGCTTTTGAGGCATGCAGACATAATCTTAACTAGTTGTTATAACCTACATGGCTCACTGCCCATGAAATTTTTTACTCCAGGTCTTACAGCTTATGAACGTATTCACAACTAACTATTATGACCCATGCGACTGACTGCAATCCATATAGTTCACAGCTCGTGCAGCTTCCAACTTCAATCTCTGCGGCGGACAGACATTACCGTAACTCTCTACTACAATTTATGTAATCAACTACAACCTATGTGAACCACAACTTGTAGAACTCATAACTTAAAATCTGTAACTTATTGACATTATCACAACTCATCACTACAACCTACTTGATCAACTATGACTCAAAGTTCCTGCACCTTCCTACCACAACCTCTGTGACCAATCAACATTCATGAATCAACCATCTGCGGCCCATACGACAAACTACTAGCATGATTTTCAACAAAGACATATACGGTAAGCTGACACTATAATCACTGTCAATAACTTTTGTGGCTGACTACTTCTCCATAACAATCAACTACGACCATGACAAATTGCTATTATTGACAACTGCATTCATGACAGTCAGACCACGACTACTATCAATTTATTGCCATTGCACATTTACAATGATGAAATTTGTAACTCTTTCTTCCCTAGTTCCAGAGAAGAGTGGATGTGTGCACTCACAATTCATAGTAAATTATTTCAACTTCAATGGGTTGTGTAGTTTTTTCCCCTTTCAAGGGTTTTCCGCATAAAAAATTGATGTGTCTCCCCCCACAACTGTTTTAATTACTTGAGTGTATGTTAGGCTTTCCTGCAACGCAAAGATGATATTTCTTTACTCTATCGTTGCAAATTTGCTGACACATATCTAGTATAAACTTACCTCATAGTTTAGTTTCATTCATTTTGAAAAGAATGATATATTCATACAAATTTCAAAGACATTTTGATAAATTTGATAAAAATCCCAAAACACTCAATTGAATGTTCCGTAGGGTTTTTGTTGATAAAAAATCCTTCTAGAATTTAAGTGTTATAACGATATCAAAATTGAATAATCTTAGACTTATTAGATTACTTTCGTCGAGTCACTTGATTTAATTGTAAGCATGTCAAATCAAGCGAGTGTTTAATTCATTAATAAGTTATTTAAAGTTTCCAATCATACTTCAAGTATCTAATTCAAACCCATTTAGACTTATATTAGACTATTTTCAGTGTTGTTAAGTTTAAATCTTTTAAACATTTAGTCTCGCAATGAATTTGTTTTATTTGGTGGCAGAATAAATTAGACTTTATTTCAAAAAATTATTAACTCATTAAATACATTATAATTAGTTAAACAAATTTAATAAAGATAAATTGAAATGCAATTGAACTCACAGTTATGTAATTTGGGCTTGAACGATCAAATTGCACTAATCTCTAAGTTTGGAAAAAAAAAATATTATAGGCGGGCAAACTAAGTGTGAATTAGGAGGGATCGATGATATTGGCATGATATTAGAGTGATATTTGTAGTATTAAAGTGATAGTAAAGTGTATTTAGATGCAATATCACCCAAATATTATCGGCGGCACACATAATATTCGCTCCCAAGCTAGCACANATTGAACCCACATTTATGTAATTTGGGCTTGAACGTTCAAATTGCACTAACCCCTAAGTTTGGAAAAAAAAATATTACACGTGGGCAAACTAAGTGTGAATTAGGAGGGATCAATAATATTGNATTGAACCCACATTTATGTAATTTGGGCTTGAACGTTCAAATTGCACTAACCCCTAAGTTTGGAAAAAAAAAATATTACACGTGGGCAAACTAAGTGTGAATTAGGAGGGATCAATAATATTAGTGTGATATTACAGTGATATTGGTAGTATTAAAGTGAAAGTAGAGTGTATTTAGATGCAATATCACCCAAATACTATCGGCAGCGCACGTAATATCCGCTCCCAAGCTAGCACCTTTAAGACTCAAAATCTTCATTAAATATATGTATTTGTATGTATGTATATATGTAGGCATGGATTAAAAAAATATGTATGNGCGGCAATAGCACCTTCAGGAGAAAATATTATTAGAGAAGCTCGCAAGCAAAGAATATGAAGAATCTCTGGGGAGGGGCGTAGAATAGGTCGTAGCGTTAAACCTTGGGACGCTCGAGGGTTATGGGCCGGAACTTCTGAGCAAAACTGTCGGCTAGCAGGACAGCCTGGAGAGGGGTACGGGTGAGCTCCTCTGGGTCATCGGAGGATGGACGGGTCTTCTTCTGCGCCATCGCAGCAACAGTGACCGGCAGAGGCCAAGAAGGAAGGATTGAATCGACTGTGAAATTGCAATTTGCAAATGAACTTGCCCGGACTTCCACAATCCCAATGCCCGACAATCGGAAACTTTGTGATTTTCTTTCTCTTGAATATGAGGGGCTGTTTAGTAGCCGGTCTTAAGCAAGATTTAAGCGAAATCCTGCCAAACCGAAAAAAACGCCTCCGCGGAGCGGAATGATTGGAAAATTTTGAGTTTCGGTGATCTCTGTAAGGCGCGGTCCTTTAGATGTCGTTCACGAAGGCGATTGTTTTGAGCGAAACCGGGAGGTTGAGGGACATCAGCGAGGGTTTTGGGAGCGGGAGGAAGCAGTCGAGGGTTACGGTGGGAAGGGGTGGTAGAGTAGGAAAAAATATTACATCAGTGCTCAGAATGTAGACTAATATGGGCAGTGAATCAGTATCTGCAGAGAAAAAAAACGTCGTAGTAACACGAAAAATATTATTTTCATGTTATTTATGTGTTATTGTGTATTATTCATATGTTATTGTGTATTATTCATGTATTATTGTGACATAGGAATAATAAATTCAAAAAATAATTAATTATTAATCAATATAAATTCATTTTTTTTAATGCATTTTGAGATATTAGGTACTCATCTATATTTTCTTTTATTTAATTTTTATTTTTTTTATTATTCTGATAATTTCTGTTAGATTTTTTAAACTTGTCAAATAATTTCTGAGAATTTATTAAGAATTATTAAGGAGCATGTCAAATAGTTTTCAAATCTATGATCTTTTTGGGTAGCTGCAGCTTGATGATAAGCAGCTTCAAATTCCTAAGCACAATCTGCAAATAAGTCCCCCAAACTTGCATGCTCAAACAGCTCCCAAAGATAATTATGTACATATATAACCTTCAAATAAAATCTCATATTTACCAATACAATATCCGAATTTTTATTAATATTTCAAAAATAACACCTCTTCAATCTCCGTTCACGACTCTCACCCATGTTTCGTTCACGTTCAAATTCCAACTGATGCACAAAACCCTTCAAAATGCTCTCGCACATGATCGCCGACAAGATTCTCCTGATCATCGATCAAATGCCCTTCGACGGGAATGCCATTGACCACGTGCTTGTTCAGATTCCGACGAGATTCTTCTGATCATCGATCAAATGCCTTTCGACAAGAATGTCATTGACGACGTGCTTGTTCAGATTCAGACACGGCACGCCACCATTTCCCTCGAGTTTCAAACTCAGGTGATCGCTAGGGCTTTCGGCGAGCTCAGACTTTCCCCAATTTTCTTTACACGAGAAAAGCGCTCGCCCGAAAATTCTCAGCCGCTCCCAAAGAGCGATCTCCGGCTTAGGTTGGAGGATCGGCAACCGACGGCCTCCAAGCATAAAGTACAGAGCAATTGTTGCGCAAAATGGCGAGTCCGGTGGCAAGTGTTTGGCGGGGCGAGGAGGAGGGTTGACACCTGACCGGTGCTTTTTTTGTAAGTATTAATAAATATTTTTTGGTATATTAGTCAAAATAATTTTTGAGGTATTAGATACGTATATGTATGTGTATATATTTTTTGTATGCATGATATTTAATTATTTAACCCTAAAGCATTAAAAATATTATCATTATGTTTTTAAGATAAAATATACATTTTAATGTATAGATTTATGATAGCATGTATGTAAATATGAAATTTTAGGTGTGTGTGTGGATACACAAGAATTGTATTGTATGTAAATAAAAAATTTTTTTTTTTTTTTTGATATATTATTATCATAAGCATGATGGATGAAATATCTATAACTTTTAAATAAAATGTGTTTAAATTTTATTTTAGATTAAATTATTTTACCCTTTAAACTTGATTTATTTATTAATTATCATTGTGTATGTAAACACAAATGCAGATATATGAAAAAAGTGTTGTTCATCTTATTTAGCATAGTTCACATTTTAAAGTGACATAATCTAGCCCATCTCTTAAATAGTTGAATCAAGCTCACCTGTCGAAGTGATTATATTCACTCCCCATAAAAAAATAATATGACCCACAAATACGAGAGCAGTTATCCAAGAAGGTCATCATGACTGGTAAAAACATCTCTCAATTCATTAGTAAAGATATTGCCCGACATTTAAGACTAAATTTTTTTGCCCAAGTATCAAGGATGAGTGTCATATCAACAACACCTAACACCCACATCGCAATCTTTTCATCGAGAAACGTGGGAAGGGTGTTATACAGTACGATATGTGTCACCTCTATTATTTTGTTGTATTTCTTCCTTGTGTATAAATGTGAATGGAGAAGGATAGGTAGGGATCCCTCCCTCCCTCCCTCCCTCCTCTCCCCTTCTCTAAAATCTTGTAACTCATGAAACCTTCAAGGAGCCTTACTTTTTTACGACTTGCCTGAGATAAAAATTTAATGCATTTCCTATGATTCTCTTTAGTGACTCATATTCATCTTCTCTCCCTCTCTCTCTATTTTTAATTTTTTTTCTCTACGATATAAGGTCTTTATCGGGTTGTATGCACTTATGAACGATATGAGACCTTGCATCCCAAAAGGATTCAACATATTGAAATGTGTGGTGAGTGAGGAGTTCATACACAAACTTTGCAAGAATATCCTTTTTCTTTGGAGTAAGATCAGGGAAAATGATGTACTGCAGCAGAGATTTTGTGTTTTAGCAGATCAATCAGCTAGAAGGGGAGATAATGAAAGTTGTGTGAGAAGCAAGGGAAGCATGTAAATCTCATTATCGAGTTGAATCGAAGACATGCACTGATCATCAAGATTAGCGGCTTGCAAGCATATATACTGAGGGTAGACCCAGCGAGGATAAATCCACCAAGGACAGATCCAGCAAAGGAAGATCCGCTGATAATAAACTCACTCGTTGATGCTACTTCCGCGGTGGATGAACTCGCTAAGGCAAAAGCTGTTGTGATTAAATCCATCAGGGGTGGTACCAACTACGTGGAATTTACCAAGGGTTGTACTGATATGAAATATTGGCCATATGTTCAAAAAAGATAGGTTACATTTAGATGATCTCGATCGTTCAAGAAAAAATGGTATGTTATGACCTCATTTGGAGAATGAAGGAAAAAAATACCCTCTCCCAACTAGGATGATGTCAATAGAGGAAGAACACAAATGCTAGAGGAGAATGCACTTTAATGGGATATTACAGAAGTCAGGTGATCCACCTAAAAATTACATGTTTTTAAAATACATTTAATCTACATTTTATGCATATTTTTAATGATATTACACTTTAAAGAAATATATTTTGCATATTTTTGGTTCATGTACAAGAAATAATTTTTTTGAGAAAATGAAGCAAAAATGGTGCAATTTGGAGATGAAGCGAGTAAGAAAGGAAATTTTGACCTCGTACATTTCGATATGTATTTTTATGACTAATCTCCATTATATTTATCACATGTTTTTTAATGCAATTACACTTTAAAGAAATGTTATTTTCATGTTTATCTTATAGGTATAACAATTTGGAGCGAAACGGAGTTGAAAAGAAACGAAATGGGGCTAAACAGTGGAGCTTTCTGCAAGGTGGCACCTAAGCGCCCAAAACTGGCGGTTAGGGACGAGTGACAAAGAGAAAATGGTGTCTAGTCCTAGGGTGGTTTTGGATTGTTTTTGGTGATTTTAGGATGTTATGGAAGCTTCTGGGCAACTTGCACGCCCCAATATAATATTAAATGAATATAGACACTTGTAAAGGCTTATAAATGAAGATATGTGTCTCCTGGAGTGAAATAGTGTGTCTCTTGGAGTGAAGGGGTATGTATTTTGAAAAAAAGATGTGTTTAGGTTCTCTTTAAATAAGGGGTTGGCGCCCTCATAAGAAGTAATTAGGAAGTAATTATGAGGAGTTTTAGAAGGATTTTAGAGAGAGTTTGGCGTGAGTTTATGGAGATGTAGATTTCAACATTTTCTGAAAAGATTGCTGAGGGATTTTAAGAGAAATATGTAAAGGAATTGTATGAGCGGAGCATAGATCGGCATGAGACTTTGTTGAAGAGATTTTCTAAGTATTGTGGTTTTTTTTATCTTGTAATTGTGTTCTTCATTATTTTGTAATTGTTGCAAACACTTTATAGTGGATTTGCTTTTGTTTAATAAAGTTTTTTGTTTTTTTATCCATGCTTCGTTAGTGGTTTTCTTTACTATTTTCTTTTGATTTGAAAAGGTGGCATGTGTAGAAAAAATCATTTTCTTATAGATCGATTTCAATCTCTTATGATGAGTAATATCTCCTTTACTTCATTGACACAACTTAAGTGACAATAGGTTATGTTAAAATTTATTGTAATTGAAACTAAGACTCGGGAGAGCGGTCATCTTAGAGTGCACTCACATTGTCCGGTTGACTATGATGAAGTAGTTTGGGAGGCAATGTAATTTTTAAAGAATATAATTTAAAATTTGTTTCTACTAGAAGTTTCTAGAATACAGATAGTTGCTCAAAACTAATAGAATACTAAATGTATCTATACACTTGAATTAGTGATAGGTAGACATATGTTCCTTGTTGCAACAAAATTCTATAAAATCCTTTTACTAGTTATGTCATTGTATTCATTTATTTTTCCTCAGCTATAATTTGGATAAATGATTTGGAATGCATGTTAGAATAGTTTTTATTATTAATGTGATGGTATTCGCTTGAACTTCATTTACATTGCAATTTTGGTCTGTTTTAACGTTTAAATCTATTGTAATTGCATTAAGACTTATGAGGGTGGTGTAATTATCAACTGAGTAGAGCCACATTTCACTTTGGAAAGAGCCATGGTGATCGTTCAATGGAGGGGGTGCAAATAGATTGGAAGATAAGATTTGATGGGCGTAGAATTGATGTTTATAAGGTGACAAACTAGGTTCTTCTATCAATTTGGTTTAGAGTCGGAACTAAGGGTCACTGGTAGGTCCTATAGAGAGGGCACAGTGGATAATCTATAGGTGAGAGGCTAGAACTTGCCCAACACTACTATACATGGCGACATCAACTTTAGATTAGTCAATGTTCTTTATGCTCGGAACATATAAAGAATATATATGCTCCTATTTGTCACGACTACATTAAATTATATGCATTTCATTCCTTCACATTTTCTATGTTATTGCACTTGAGAATGGTAGTTTTTACATCTTATAATTCACCAAACCAATTTATCCATATAAGTTTTCTTTATAATTAATATTTACATTTAGGAATAGTTGTTATCCTTACATTTAATATTTGCATTCAGGAGTTGTTGCTAGATAAAACATCACCTTAAACCTTCCAACGCAAGACCTGATAGTAGTTGACTATGATTTAGCCTAAGAGCTTTCTTACCTCTCTTCTCTGTAGAATTTAATAATATATCGATTTTGCACACTAGCCATAAATTGTGTCGAGTTTTTTGTCATCTTTTGGAAGTTAAATTACAACGTAATTATGGGTCGATTCATCAGGGCACCGAGGAAGATTAAGATTCCCATTGGAATCTTATAGAGAATAATTTGATCTCACCGACCACCCGACTTCATTCGAGTCAGTTGCATGTCTGCTCCAAATAAATTTTGCTTTGAAAGGTCATTTATTCTATATGACATTAAAGGAATTACCTTTAAGCTATTTCCAAAATATGTTAGTAGGAGTTTTCACCTTCTTTAGAAACTATGAGTAATGTTTGTAGCTTAGTTTGTCAGCACACAAAAGCCACTGACAAGTTCTCAAGCACTCCAGAAGATCAATTAGAAATTTACCGAGAGTCTCAAAGGCTTCATTACACGCTGCCAAGGAGAAATGTTATATGTTCAAGATCTTCAGTCTGTCATCACTTACATAGCTTTAACCCAAGGTTTCTAAGAAGGACAGTTTGGGTACGTTCTTGGCTCGCAGAAGCCAAATACATTGGTGAAACTATTAAAGCTTACAAACATCCAAATCTCCTCTGAAGAGTAAAACTCTCGCTATGGACCTTCTTGGTTACTATAGCTTGGGAACAAGTTACGAAGCTAGTTACAAAATGATCATCCATATCCAAAGAAACATTTTAAGAAGAAATATCAGGATGTTCTCAACAAACATACCTGTTAGGAATGAAGCAACACTAATGAATGGATGTTTAGAGGAAGAGGATCGGAGAAAAATCGATAATTATATCATCTCCCTCCTTTTGTTGAAGTCCCGTGCTGAGGGTTTTTATGGTTGAAGATAGAGACTTTCTCTAAGCTCCTAAAGCTCACTCATTAAAACTCATCACCACAACTTACATAACCAACTACGATCTACGTGTTCCACAACCCTTGCATAACTCAACTCTTGCCTCTGCAACCTACGAACATCATCAAAGCTCACCACTATGATATATGCGACCAACTACAACTTGTGTGGTCTACTGCTTATGTAGCTCCCAACTTTGGTCTCTATGTCCTATGTACATCATCATAACTCACTACTATGACCTACATGACTTACATGACTTATAGGTCATGTCGTTCTCAACTCCAGCCTATACAGCCTATAAAAAACATCCTAACTCACAACTGTGACATATGTGGCCAGCCACGAACTATTTGGTTCATAGCTCGCACAATTCTCAACTTTAACTTCTATGTCATCAACTCGAACCTTTGCGACATATGAGTGCCATCACAACCCCCCGCTACAATCTACATGACCAACTATGACTTAATGGCCAACAGCTCGTGCAGCTTCTGACTTCAGCCTCTGCGGCAGTTCATCACTACAACCTAACAACCTCGCAGCTTGCGCAACTCTTGACTCTCGCCCCTACGATCTGTGGACGTCATCACATCTCCCCACTACAATCTACGTGGCACATGGCTCATGTATGTCCCTACTCCGCCCCTCACGGTCTACGAATGTCATCATAACTCACCACTGCAACCAATGTAACCAAATAAGTCCTCTGTGGTCCATAACCCGGACAAGTTTTGACTCTAGTCTATGCAGCCTATACAAGTCATTACAACACCTCAGTATGCCTTACGTGACCAATTGTCACCTATGTGGCTCGCAAGTTGTGCAGCTCTTGAGGCATGCATACATAATCTCAACTCCTCACTATGACCTACATGACTCACTGCCCATGAAACTTTTAACTCCATCCCTTACAGCCTTTACAACATATGAATGTATTCACAACTAACTATTATGACCCATGTGACTAACTACAGTCTATACAGTTCACAACTCGTGTAGCTTCCAACATCGATATCTGCTGCCAACAAACATTATCATAACTCTCTACTACAACTTACGCAATCAACTACAACCTACATGATCCACATCTCGTATGACCCCTAGCTCAAAACCTGGTGACCTACTGACATTATCACAACTCACAACCACAACTTACTTGATCAACTATGACTCAAAGCTCTTGCACCTCCCTACCACAACTTTGTGACCAACCAACATTCATGAAGCAACCATCTGTGGCCCATACGACAAACTACTAGCATGATTTTCAACAAAAGCCTATACGGTAAGCTGATGTTAAAATCATCGTCAATAACTTTTGCGGTTGACTACTACCTCCATAACAATCGACTACGACCATGACAATTTACTATCATTAACAACTACATTCGTTCCAACCATACCACGACTACTATTGATGTATTGCTATTGCACATTTACACTGATGAATTTGTAACTTTTTCTTCCCTAGTTTCAGAGAAGAGTGGATGTGTGCACTAATCATTCATAGCGGATTATTTCAACTTCACCGGGTTATGTAGTTTTTCCCCTTTCACGGGTTTTTTGCAGAAAAATTTTAGGTGTCTCTCCCCACAACTATTTAATTATTGGAGCGAGTGTTGGGCTTTCCTGCAACACAAATATGATAATTCTTTACTCTATCATTGTAAATCTTCTGACACATATCTAGTATAAACTTAACTCTTAGTTCAGTTTCATTCATTTTGAAAAGAATGATATATTTATACAAATTCCAAAGAGACATTTTGATAAATTTTAAAAAATTTCAAAACACTCAATTGAATGGTTCGTAGGGTTTTTGTTAATAAAAAACCCTTCTAGAATTGAAGTGCTGTTTTGATATCAAAACTGAATTATCTTAGACTCATTAGCTTACTTTCATCGAGTCACTCGATTTAATTATAAGCATGTCAATTCAACGAACATTTAATTCATTAATANTTTGGCTAAATCCTACTAATTACCAAACAACCACATCACTTTCCATGAAATGAATTTACAATTTTTAGTGATTCAAACTGCTCCCAATAAAAATAGGTCTCGTTTATATCAAACTCATTAGATCTAATCTCAATCTAGTTCAAAAAGTTGATTTAGTTGGACACAATCCAATCTCTATTTGAACATGATTGTCACGCTAGTTTCAATTTGAGCTCCATTTTATCAATCAGGAATAAATGAAATCAGACAGAATAAAGGGTTTCCTTCTTCGTAATGCTGCAAAGAAGGAAATATTATATTTGCTCGGATTCTTCTCTTTTAACTAAATATTTAGATTAGGAATATGTATTAATTAAGCTACTTAATTTAGATTATACTGAATATTAGGTACCTAAAATATATTGTACAAATTATTATTTATTGGAATGAAAGCAAAGGAAAAGACATTCAGCCTAGTTGCTCAAAATATTGACATGGTATCAGAACTTTAATCGGTCTAAATCATTGAAATTTTAGCTTTTCGTTATCTTTGACCGACATCTTCGACTGCTTCATCACCGAAGCACTCGTTCTTGTCTTTCAGTTCTGCAGCATCTTCATCCGCTTTGTTTGAGTTATGTCGTTGCTTCAAGCCGATCGACTCCCTTTGATCGGACCTTTGGTGCGGCGTCTCCTTAGTTATGCAGCTACGTTCTGCAACATCTTCTTGAGCGAACCTTTGGTGCGGCATCTTCATGAGTTATGCCGCTACGATCCTTCCTCATCGTTGAGCGGACCTCTGCTGAGTTCTGCTGCTACGATTGAGACATTTTCGTTCGCCCCAATTACGACAATTTCGTGACGCCGAGTTCTGTCGCTACGATCAGCTCGTTCGAGTTCTGCCGTCCCGTAAGATCGTCACGATCGCGACTGCTTCAAGCTTCGCCTCGCTCTTCGATCTTCAACCCTAGCCTTTCACGTTGATTTTGATCAACAATTTGAATTTTATTTATCTTGTTTTTCTTGATTTTAGTTGATTTCGATCGACAATCAATCTATTTAGAATGTCTTCTGAAATCTTAGCTATTAGATTTACGGAAAAGAATTATGCCGCATTAAAATTTCAGCTCAGAATGTTCTTAAAAGGAAAGGAGCTTTGAGGCCATATTGATGGATCTTCCCCTACTCTTACTAAGGCAAAAGATTTTGGTCAATGGGAAGCAAATGATGCTTGGATTGTTTTCTGAATTTTGGGATCTATTGAGGCTCATATGGTGAACAATTTAAGATCTTTTGGCACGACTAAAAAAATGTGTGAATACTTGAAGCGCATTTATAATCAAAATAATTATGCGAAACACTTTCAATTGGAACTTGACATGAGTAATTATAATCAGGGTAATCTTTCAATTGAACAATATTATTCTGGTTTTCTAAATTTATGGAGCGAATATACTGATATTATCTATGCTAAGATGTCAAAGAAGAACTTAGCTAATCTTCAAGCTATTCATGAAGAAAGTCATCGTGATCAGTTTTTTATGAAACTGAGACATGAATTTGAAACTGTTGGAGCTAGGTTGCTAAACAGAGATCTGACTCCATGTTTAGATGTTTGTTTTGGACAATTACCGCGCGAAGAACAAAAATTAACCACACAAGCTACTATTAGTATAGCAGGTGAATCATCAGAAATAATTAATATGACATATGTTGCTAAAACCAAAGGAAAGGGGCCAGTGTAGTGCTACAACTGCAAGAAATTTGATCATATTGCACGAAATTGTGAAAATAAAGCATGTACTTATTACAAGCAAAAGGGACATACTCTTATGGAGTGCCCAACTAGACCCCAAAATCGCAAACCACAAGCACTTCATGCCACGGTATCTGACACTCACAATCCTGCCTCGACTTCCACAGTTGCTGACAATAATCAATCAACTGCCACACCTTATATGGTTCAACAGATGATTCTCCCTGCCTTTTCTGCTCTCGGCCTTCAAGGAACTATCTCTTTGGTTACTTCTCATTAGTTTGTTGATTCAGGCGCCACAAATCATATGACTAGCACAGTTGAGTTATTGCATAATCAACGACCGTACACTGGTACTCAACATATTCAGACTGCTAATGGAAATAATATTCCAATTACGACAATTGGTGATATTAACTCTTCCTTTAAACATGTATTGATTTCTCCTAAATTATCTACTAACTTACTCTCTGTTGGTCAAGTTGTGGATAATAAATGTGAAGTACATTTTTCTCATGATTGTTGTATTGTGCAGGATCAGGTGTCAGTGAAGATGATAGCGAGGGAGCCTAAAGTGGACATATTATTTTCATTACAATTTGCTGTTCGTCAGAATATTTCATTAGCATCTTCAGTTGTTGAGAATAAAACTGACATCTGGCATAAAAGACTAGGTCATCCAAATGATATGGTGTTAAAACATTTACGTAAAAGTGGTGTTTTTTATTCTACAAATAAGAGTTTAGTAGGTGACTGTTCTGTTTGTAAACTTGAAAAAAACAAGACATTACATTTTTCTATTTCAGGCAGTCGTGCTAATAAATGTTTTGACATTATTCATTGTGATGTTTGAGGAATTACACCAGTTATTTCACATGCTCAATATAGATATTTTGTTACATTTATTGATGATTATAGTCGATTTACTTGGATCTATTTTTTGTGTTAAAAAACAGAAGTATTTACTGTATTCCAAACATTTTTAGCATATGTTGAAACTCAGTTCTCCGCTCGCATTAAAATCTTACTGTTTGACAATGACGGTGAATACATGTCTCATGAGTTTCATGTATTTCTCCATAACAAAGGTATTATTTCACAACGTTCATGTCTCTATAAACTGTAGCAAAATGGAGTTGCTGAATGGAAAAATTGACATCTATTGGATACCGTGCGCACATTACTGATAGAATCATCTGTTCTAACTAAATTTTGGATTGAAGCTTTATCTGCTGCAGTTTATCTCATTAATCACTTACCATCTAAACAATATGAGTCTCCATACTATCGAATTTTTGATAAACACCTTAATTATCATATGCTACATATTTTTGGATGTGTTTGCTTTGTTCATCTACCTGTTCATGAACGTCATAAGTTGACAGCTCAGTCAGTACGATGTGCCTTTATGGGGTACAATGCTAATCATAAAGGTTTTCGTGTTATGATTCAATTAATAGTCGATGACATATTTCTCGAAATGTGATTTTCTTTAAACATGAATATTACTTTCAGCATCATGTGTCCAACAGATATAGTTATACTTTCATAATTTGATAATTCTTCTGTTGAGAAATGGTTCAAATCAGACATTGTCTTCACACGACGCCTGCCCCATTCACCTTCAATCCTCCTCGACTCTGATCCAAAAATTACTCCAATAAGTATTCGACGATCAACCCGGCATATCCGTCCTCTATATAGATATGGGTATTTTGCAATTTTCACTAATACTTCTGTTCTTACCTCTTACTTTCAGGCTGTTAAACAAACTTGTTGGGTCAAAGCCATGAAAGAGGAATTTCAAACACTTCAAGAAAATCACACTTGGGATATTGTTTCATGTCCTACAGTTGTTAAACCCATTGGTTGTAAATGGATTTATTCTCTTAAACTTCGATCTGATGGCTCTCTTGACAGATACAAGACAAGATTGGTAGCTCTTGGCAATCGACAGGAATATGAGATTGATTATGACAAAACATTTGCACATGTGGCTAAGATGACAACTGTTCGACTGGTGTTATCTATTGCTGCATTTAAAGGTTAGTTCTTAAAGCAGATGAATGTTAATAATGCATTCTTACATGGGGATCTCAAAGAAGATGTCTATATGACTCCTTCTCCAGGCTTGTTTTCTACACCTTCACATGATGTTTGTAAGCTCAAACGGTCCCTATACGATTTAAAATAGGCTTTATGGGCCTGGTTTGAAAAGTTTCGCAATACCCTTCGCCTCTTTTATTCAAAGTCAGTATGATTCATCATTATTTCTTTGCAAGACTGAAAAGGGAATTGTTTTGTTATTAGTCTATGTTGATGATATTGTCATCACAGGATCTGACAATCAATTGATGTCTCAGCTACAAAAATGTCTTCAGGGTTCTTTTCATATGAAAGATTTAGGGTCATTAATTTATTTTTTAGGACTCGAGGTTCACTCTTCCGCCGCTGGTTTTTTTCTTCATCAGCACAATTATACGAAGGACTCATTGCTTTGGTTGGTTTTCAAGATGGTCGCTCCACTGATCCTCCTTAGAAAGTAAATGTCAAATATCAACAGAATGATGATGACTTTCTATCTAAACCATCTCTATATAGACAACTGGTTGGCAGTCTCAATTATTTGACTATTACGCGTCCTGATATTTTATTTGTTGTGCAACAAGTTAGTTAATTTATGCAAGCACCTACACATCTTCATTTAGCTGCAACTCGACGTATTATTCGATATTTGAAAGGTATTTTTCATCGTGGTTTGTTCTTTTCTGTGAAGTCTCCTATCACTTTAAAAACCTATAGTGATGCTGATCTATTACTGAATGGTGCATGTTTCTCGACAACTCTTTAATTTCTTGGAAGAGCAAGAAACAAGATCGAGTGTCTAAGTTATCTACTAAATCAGAATATCGCGCTATGTACTCTGCTTGTTCTGAGATCATTTGGCTTTGGGGCGTGCTGACTGAGCTTGGTTTTTCTCAGCTTGAGTCTACTTCTCTTCATGTAGATAATACTAGTGCTATCCAGATTGCTATTGTTGTGAGATATGTACTTTCTAGCATAGAAATGAGACGAAAAAGAACACAAGCAAACACAAATCATTTACGTGGTTCGATCCAACTGAATCTACGTCCACAGGAGGGAATCAATCAAATAGTTCACTAAGGCAAAACAAATGGAGAATATATAGCTTATACATAGAGATGAGCCCTCATCTTCCTTTTATGACCTCCCTCTCAAACGATACTTTAATACAAGGCCTCAAGATGCTCTCTTCCTCTCTAGCTCTCTAGCTATTCTCTCATCCTTTGTGGTAGCTTAAGATTTCTTCCCTTGCTCTCCCAGGCTTCACATCCTAACTATTTATAGAAACAAGAGAGTGGTAGGTGAGAGGTTGGTGAGCGGTAGGTGAGCGGTAGGTGAGATGTGGTAGGTGGCAGTGCCATATTATAAAATTGCCCTTTTACCTTAGTTCATTAATTGGGGGTCAAAATAACAATTCTCCACATTGACCCTCAGTTGAGAAGCTTTGTTCATTAATTGAGAGTCAAAATAACAATTCTCCCACCTTGACCCTCAATTGAGAAGCTTTGAAGTAAAGATTCCCTCCACCTGGCCCCTGAGGGGCCTTCAGCCCTTGCTTGAGTTTGCTAAGTCTAAACAGTACATGGACTTAGCAATCACGGTTCTTCCGATAAGAGAGTACAACCCCTTTTTTCTGACTCCTAGTATGACGACACGAGGGCCTTTAGTTACTCTGATGTAGTCATTCTCTGCATTGAATGAGCATCCGCTTGACTCCAACGTACCTAAAGAAATCAGATTTCTTTTGAGCTCTGGTACGTACCTGACATTTTTCAGTACTCGTTCAACTCCATCAAACATCCTTTTCTTTGATCCACTTCCAACAACCCTGTGAGCTTTATTGTCTCCCAGTAGAACGGACCCATCATTTATGATCCACTTCCAACAACCCTGTGAGCTTTATTGTCTCCCAGTAGAACAGACCTATCATTTTTCTTGTTGCAGTCCAACAACCATGTGAGCTTTATTGTCTCCCAGTAGAACAGACCCATCATTTTCCTGTTGCAGTAGCTCGAACCAATCTTTGTAAGGATACATGTGGAAAGAACACCCTGAGTCGAGGATCCACTCCTTACTGGATTTAGATTCTGTGATCACCAGGGCCTCAGCAGAATTGTAGTCATCAGAGACTACGCTTGCTTCTCCTGATTCTTCTGGCTCTTCTTGATACTTATTCTTGATCATCAGAGGCTACGCTTGCTTCTCCTGATTCTTCTGGCTCTTCTTGGTACTTATTCTTCTTGCTTCCTTTCTGGGCAGTTCCTCTTGAAATGACCGTCCTTGTGACAATGATAGCACTTGAAAGATCCTCTTGATGACTGATTCCCGCCATCCTTGCTTGATCTTGATTTGTACTGACCATTTCTTGAATCTTTCCTGTCCGATCTTCCTCTGAAAATAAGACTGCCTTCCTTGTCCCTGTCATGCTTCCTCTGAAGTTCTTTGACTCTAATCAGATATTGAACCTCCTTCAGAGTAATAGTCTGCACCCTTCCATAGAGCATCACATCCTTGAAATGCTCGTAGCTCTTAGGAATAGAGTTTAGTAACAGCAGTGCTTTGTCCTCATCGACCATCTTGACATCGATGTTCTCGAGGTCGTCGATGATCTTATTGAACTCGTTAATCTGCTCTGAGACGGATTTGTCTTCATGCATTTTGAAGGAATATAGGCGCTGCTTCAGAAAAGCCTATTAGCCAGAGACTTTGTCAGGTAGAGTACCTCGAGTTTGGCCCAAAGTGCTTGAGTCGTCTCCCTCGACACCTCCCTCAGAACTTTATCGCCAGACTCAAGATTATCAAACTGTGAGCCTTGTCCAGCATGCCGATCTTCTTCTTCTCGGTCATGTCGGCCGGCAATTCCGCCGACCATTGCAAGGCTTCCACAACACCCTGCTGAACCAATAGAGTTCTCATCTTTACTCTCCATAGGCCGAAGTCGTTCTTCCCATTGAATTTCTCAATGTCGAATTTGACGGAACTCATTGTAGTGGTTAGGATTTCTTCCAATGAATTCTACCTGCTGCCATTCCAAGAACTAGGCTTCTCCCTGTGAACTCCACTGCCTTCGCCAACCGAACAGAGAGCTCTGATCCCTTCTGGCAGAGATCACACCTGTTCAACGGAGAAAACTTCCTGTTCTGTGCTCGCGCCTCCTTCTCGCAGGCACTCTGCGTTCAGCGGAACAAATCAGGAATTCCTCCTCTGCCTCTCACACGAGAATAACTGCCTCTCCAGAGCCGTCGCGTCTCGCCAAACTGCTCAGGTCCGCCTGCTTCGCGAACTCCCTAACAGGGAACTCCCCGAACTCTTCTCTGCGTGATCTCCACCTCTTCCCTCTGGCCGAGCTGCTCACAAGACCAAAATCCTCTGCTGGCAGCCCTGTCGCAAATTTTCGGCCCTCGCTCGATGACTGTTCCTCTCCGTCTCGCCAAACCGCACAACCTGCGGTGCGAATCCAGTCGATCAAAGCTTCCACTGCTTATCGAATCTGTCGCGATTCGGCTGACTGCGACGTGATCTGCTTGCTCCTCTATTCGTGAATGTCGAACTCCTCTTCTTTGTCGCTGGCCGCGAACACCTTTACGCGGACTCCTCTAGCCAAGAAGTATGGATCTTCCCACAGACGGCGCCAATTGTTGTGAAATATGTACTTTTTGGCATAGAAATGAGACGAAAAAGAATACAAGCAAACACAGATCGTTTACGTGGTTCGATCCAACTGAATCTACGTCCACGGGAGGAAATCAATCAAATAGTTCACTAAGGCAAAATAAATGGAGAATACATAGCTTATACATAGAGATGAATCCTCATCTTCCTTCTATGACCTCCATCTCAAGCGCACCTTGATACAAGACTCAAGATGCTCTCCTCCTCTCTAGCTCTCTAGCTATTCTCTCCTCTTTTGTGGTAGCTTAAGATTTCTCTTTCTCCTAGGCCTCACACCCTCTCTATTTATAGAAACAAGAGAGTGGTAGGTGGGAGGTAGGTGGGCGGTAGGTGAGATGTGGTAGGTGGCGGTGCCACATTACAAAATTGCCCTTTTACCTTTTTTCATTAATTGAGGGTCAAAATAACAGCTGCTAATCCCGTCTTTCATGAGCACACGAAACACATTGAAGTGGACTGTCATTTCATTCGAGAAGCCTATGAGGAGGGTGTTATATCTTTTCCTCATATCACTTCCGATCTTCAAACGACTGATATATTTACTAAGGTTCTTTCTTGACAGCATCATCAGTTTATTGTCAGCAAATTGATGTTTCTTGATCAGCCAACATTAATTTAAGGGGAGATGTCAATCAGAAATAAATGAAATCAGACAAAATAAAGGGTTTCCTTCTTCGCAATGCTACAAAGAAGGAAATATTATATTTGCTCGGATTCTTCCCTTTTAGCTGAATATTTAGATTAGGAATATGTATTAATTAAGCTACTTAATTTAGATTATATTGAATATTATGTACCTAAAATAGATTGTACAAACTATTATTTATTGGAATGAAAGCAAAGGAAAATATATTCATCCTAAAACTTAGTTAACGATATTTCAAAATATTGATATTCTTGCAGAAATATATGCACCAATAAATGCATAAATACATGCACAAAGATGTACATAGATGCAACTATGAATGCTTGTTAAATGGAAACACTAATACATGTACACTTATCAGCTTACATGTGTTCATACATATGTATACCTTTTTTATGATCCTAACCTAGCTCGATTCAATTTAAACTTGTCTTATTTGATTCTTTATTGATTTTTATCTAAGGTTGCCCGTCTGATTTTCAAGTGATCTTCTCTTTTTTAGCGGAATTCTCAGACCTAAATGAATCTAATTTTGTTATTTGAGAATATTTTTCAATAAATTCTATAAAAATGTTTTCAAACTGTTGCTTGAATCTTAATCTTTTGTGAATTCCCATAACCATGGTAGATTTTCAAATTTAGGTCATCTTTGTTAGGATAAGTTGCAAGAGAGTTTTGGTTGGTTTGCTTTTTGATAACCCATTTGTCTTGAACTTTGTTTTTGGGAATTTTAAGTCGGCTGGATTCCTTTGGAATGCCTGCTTTGCTCAACTATTTGAGGGACCAACAAAGTTGAACTTGGTCTTTCAAAGTAGGCATTTTGCTGCAATATTTCGTCACTTTTTCCCTATTTGTTACCTGTTGTGCATGGGCCTTAGTTGAACATATTTAATTGGTTTATTTTTCTAAATATAAAATTTTCAGAGGGAATTTATCTTCAACATTTAGTAATTTTGAACATAATGAAAAATTTCTATTAAATTCAATAACCTTCCAAGTGTTCCGTGTCATTCTTCTTGCTTCAGAATTTGCTGTGCGAGATTGTTGATGCGGTGAATGTATTATATTAATGCTCCTGTCTGTAAATGTCCATCGATAGACCATTTTAGTCCTTGTTTAAGTGTTCTGTCTCTGCACTATTTTTCATATGAATTTTCTTGTAAATGTTCTTCTGTAACTTAGAAAATAATTTCTTGTAGGTTCTTTTTTAACAGTAAATTTTATTGATTGGAAATTATACTGAGGTGTTGAAAAGAGATTAATGGTTATCTCCTTGAGCCCAGAAGAGTATTGGTTCTTGTTTCGTTCTGAGCTTTCTCCATTTTAAGTAGCTTAAAGCAGTGGATGAATTTCAGAGAGCATTTTTGTGGGCGGGATGTAAGGTCAGAGGAGACCTTGAAAAAAAAAACTTTGGGTGTCCATGTTTGTCATTCGCTATTTATATCAATCTATAGCTTTATATTCTATTAACGAGTTTGATTTGCCTTTTTTCCTAGTATCCACTTAAATGAATGTTGGTTTGGGCATGTGATTTTTGTTCCCTTCTCTATTACTTCTTTTTTATCCAGAACTGGAGAATGTTATTGAACTAACAATAAGTTCTACAGTGACCACTTGATTGCTTTTATAACCCTTTATTTTGATATGTATATCCAATAATTACTAAAAATAGTTTTTAATATCTTATAGCTATCATACTCCAATAACACCCTCTAAGAGCGATGTGACATTAGAAATATTTTAAAGGGTATACTAATCAGAATTTATTCTATTTTGCCTGCTAACTAATTCTACTTGCTATATTTCTAGATCTTATTTATGTTATACCTTGATGATTCTAGTAAGCCGCCAAGTACTTGGAATACGGCTATAAATAGCATGATTCTTGTAAAGTAAGCTGTCAGGTGCTTGGAATAAGGCTATGATAATGATTTTGCTGTTAATTCTAAGAACCTAAAGACATGCACTGATAGCATTGCAATTTATTTGTTAATATCTCGTAAATATGCACATTGCATAATAACTTTGATTGGACGCCTATTCCAACAATACAAATTTCCTCAGTTTGGGTTCTGATGGTCTATTTACGGTAACTTGAGGAGAAACAGTTAAAACTTTTCATATTTGCCACTTGTCTGATAGAACTCCTTGAAGCCTTTACATCAACTATTTTTGTGCATGGTTGATATCTAGTGATTTGTAGGCTCGCAAATAATGGGTAGTGATATTGAAAGTTTGGGCATTTCTAGGATTTGATCTTCTTTGCCGAGGTACATTCGTAAGCTTCGCTTTGTTTAAATTTGTCAATGTTTAATGACCATGTTTCTAATCTTCTAGGCGAACTTACCTTTTAATTACTGCTATTTATTTGTAAATATACTTGTCCTAAGACCATCAAAAACAACTCTGTCAAACTACATGCTCTGTGAAAGCTTTATCAGATAGCGGTTTATGGTCCTTGCAGATCTTGGAATCGGCTGATTATGCTGAATATCCAGAACTTTTACAAATTTTGAGTTTGAGTTTTCATGCTTATATTTGTGGGTTCAGCGGAATGAGTTAGAAAGTCGCATAAAACTGCAAAGCAAGATTCAGTAATTTTAATGCCATTTGAAAACGAGACAGGTCAGTTATAAGTTGTATTTGACATTGGGATAGTTAAATTTCAGGTTGTACTTGTTTGCTAAATTTCTAAGTTATTGCCTAACTGAGCCAGTATTTCTAAGTGTTTGAAGGTCTATCTTTATAGTATGCTGCAGAATGCTTTATAAGATCTCATTTTTATTTGACAGCTTTTATAAGGATAGCTAGGTTAAAAATAAGTTTTAGCTCTAGATTATTGGCTTGCATTTGTGCAGAAAATTCAAGCTGTTAATGACATAATTTTCTAATTATTATTAATTTTTTGTCATTCACTAATCCAGTAATAGAACTAAAATATAGGACGAGTAGACAAATTTTTTGGATATTAAATTTTTCTTAATTCATGCTAAATAGACCAGTACACCCCTGATAACAAAGATAGCTTCTTAGGCTTATCAAGCATGGAGAACTAAGTTAGTAGGTTTTACCTGTCAACCTGTAACATTAAGTTCTTGGAAGATTTGCATACATGGCACTCAATTCCCAATTCTTTACATATCTGACACCTAAATTCAATTTTTAGATGCATGCTGCATTATCTATGCATGAAAAGGTGTATTTCACTTTCTATAAGTTAAAATAGTGGTATTTTTAATGTTATATGAAAGATTTGGGTGTTGTAATTGTAAAAAGTAAAGTTTAGGTGTTAGATATGTAATTACATAGGTATTGGGTGGCATATAAGTAGATGCCCCTAAAATTTTAGTTTATATGAAATGTTGACAAATGTATGTTGAATGCGATGTTTATCACGCATGCATTGATATAGTGTACCTACCAAGGCTCTAAAAAACGCTCGTTGTTCGTGACCAACTTGTATTCAATTCGTTAATGAGCTCGTGTTCAATTCATTTGCTAAGATAACGAGCCAAACATGCTCGATAAATTTTTGTTCGATTTTATTCGACTCGGTTTGACTCAAATTAATTAAATAACAAATATGTAATTTTGTTATAATATTTTTGTATTAAATTTTTATATTTTATTTTTAAAAAAATGTTAAACTTTATTATGTTTTTAATAATTTAAACTACTAAGAGCTGAAGCGAACAAATGAATTGGAATCGAGCCGAATATGAACATACTATTGACGGGCCTATTCCAAGCAAAAGAAATTTTGAATGAGACAAACATGAACAAATATCGAACTCGATCAAGTTCGATTGTAGGGTAGTAAATGAATCAATGCACTCGATGAACAACTCGAAACCGACTTAGTTAATACTCGATTGTGTTTTTTTAAATTAATAAATAAACAAATTCAAGCATTTTTTTTAAGCTCAATGGTAAAATGAACTAAACATTGCCATGATCAAACTTGTTTTTGTATGTTCATGAAGAGACTCGTTTGTTATTTAACTAGTAACTTATTAAATGTTCAATATTAAGTTTGATGATAACTCATATTATACATGATATACTATTTAAATAAAATTTGATTCATTATGATTTTTTCAATTATATATTTAATAATAATATATTATTATATTAATATTATATTAGGATTAATTAATATATTATATATTCCTGGTATATTTATTACTTATATATTTTTTTAATTAATATATATGTATTAATTAACCCAATTTACTAATTATTACCTCATTATCAGCATAGTCAATCCATCATACTTTTTAACATTAATTAATTAGCTAATCATTATATACATTTATTAATCATATAGTTTACATTAACCATATAATATTATGTATCTTTAATCTTTTTTCTTAGTAGCCTTAGCTTGAGGCTTTCAGCTCGTATTCTCTTTCCACAATTCTGCCTTGTTCATGTCATTTCCCCCAATTCATAGTTTCTCAAAATCACCTTTTGCCTCTATTCAAGTTACAAATAATATAAGTGATTTAAAATTAATACATTTGTTATTAAAATATTTTATTTTTTAATTTATGTGAAATAATTAGATAGAAATTCAAAATTTATCCGGTTACTTATTTATTTAGATTTTTAAAAAAGTTTTTATGGGAACTCAGATACTCGTTCAAATTTTTGTCTTGTTTATTTACTTNTTGTGCAGAAAATTCAAGCTGTTAATGACATAATTTTCTAATTATTATTAATTTTTTGTCATTCACTAATCCGGTAATAGAACTAAAATATAGGAGTAGACAAATTTTTTGGATATTGGATTTTTCTTAATTCATGCTACATAGACCAGTACACCCCTGATAACAAAGATTGCTTCTTAGGCTTATCAAGCATGGAGAACTAAGTTAGTAGGTTTTACCTGTCAACCTGTAACATCAAGTTCTTGGAAGATTTACATACATGGCACTCAATTCCCAATTGCTTACATATCTGGCACCTAAATTCAATTTTTAGATGCATGCCACATTATCTATGCATGAAAAGGTGTATTTCACTTTCTATAAGTTAAAATAGTGATATTTTTAATGTTATATGAAAGATTTTGGTATTGTAATTGTAAAAAGTAAAGTTTAGGTGTTAGATATGTAATTACATAGGTATTGGGTGGCATTTAAGTAGATGCCCCTAAGATTTTAGTTTATGTGAAATGTTGACAAATGTATGTTGAATGCGATGTTTATCGCCCATGTATTGATATAGTGTACCTACCAAGGCTCTAAAAAACGCTCGTTGTTCGTGACCAACTTGTATTCAACTCGTTAAGTAGCTCATGTTTAATTCATTTGCTAAGATAACGAGCCAAATATGCTCAATAAATTTGTGTTCGATTTTATTCGACTCGTTTTGACTCAAATTAATTAAATAACAAATATATAATTTTGTTATAATATTTTTGTATTAATTTTTTATATTTTATTTTAAAAAAATGTTAAACATTATTATGTTTTTAATAACTTAAACTAATTTTGAGCCAACTAAGAGCTGAAGCGAACAAATGAATTGAAATCGAGCCTAACATGAACATACTAATCACGGGTCTATTCCAAGCAAAAGAAATTTTAAACGAGTCGAACATGAACAAATATCGAACTCGATCAAGTTCGACTATAGGGTAGTAAATGAATCACTGCACTCGATGAACAACTCGAAACCGAATTGGTTAATCGTGTTTCTTTGAATTAATAAATAAACAAATTCAAGCATTTTTTTGAAGCTCAATGGTAAAATGAACTAAACATTGCCATGATCTAACTTGTTTTTGTATGTTCATGAACAGACTCGTTTGTTATTTAACTAGTAACTTATTAAATGTTCAATATTAAGTTTGATGATAACTCATATTATACCTGATATATTATTTAAATAAATTTTGATTCATTATGATTTTTTCAATTATATTTTTAACAATAATATATTATTATATTAATATTATATTAGGATTAATTAATATACTATATATTCCTTGTATATTTATTACTTTTATTTTTTTTAATTAATATATATGTATTAATTAACCCAATTTACTAATTATTACCTCATTATCAACATATTCAATCCATCATACTTTTTAACATTAATTAATTAGCTAATCATTATATACATTTATTAATCATATAGTTTACATTAACCATATAATATTATGTATCTTTAATTTTTTTTCTTAGTAGCCTTAGCTTCAGGCTTTCAGCTCGTCTTCTCTTTCCACAATTCTGCCTTGTCATGCCATTTCCCCCGATTCATAGTTTCTCAAAATCACCTTTTGCCTCTATTCAAGTTACAAATAATATAAGTGATTTAAAATTAATACATTTGTTATTAAAATATTTTATTTTTTAATTTATGTGAAATAATTAGATAGAAATTCAAAATTTATCCGATTACTTATTTATTTAGATTTTTAAAAAAGTTTTTATGGGAACTCAGATATTCGTTCGAATTTTTGGCTCGTTTATTTACTCGTTCATTTGACATAAATAAATTAAGTATTAAAAAAATTAAACAGATCAATCTCCAACATACGTGTGAAAGCTCAGCTCAAGCTCGAGCCGAACATGAATAAATTAAAATATTATCAAGCCAAATTCAATCTATGATACTCGGCTCAACTCGACTCGATTACAAGCCAAGTTCAATCTAAGATACTAGGCTCTAATCGACTCGATTGCTGCTCGTTTACACCTGTGGTCCCCACTTCAACAACCTGAGAAAATTNTCAAGCCAAATTCAATCTATGATACTCGGCTCAACTCGACTCGATTACAAGCCAAGTTCAATCTAAGATACTCGGCTCTAATCGACTCGATGGCTGCTCGTTTACACCCGTGGTCCCCACTTCAACAACCTGAGAAAATTTCTCTCTTTTGGCATTTGTCATGTTAACATATGCGTGCTATTTTTTCCTCCTGATTTTATTCATCCGTCTCAAATGTTTTAAGAAGCAACTAATCTGAGCCTCAGTTCAATTTTCAACTTATATTGCTTGAAACGTTTTGTAAATTGTAATGATGCTCCTAGTAAACGGAAGGTCATTTGTTAACCTGAAGCTTGCTNTTTCTCTCTTTTGGCATTTGTCATGTTAACATATGCGTGCTATTTTTTCCTCCTGATTTTATTCATCCGTCTTGAATGTTTTAAGAAGCAACTAATCTGAGCCTCAGTTCAATTTTTGACTTATATTGCTTGAAACGTTTTGTAATGATGCTCCTATTAAACGGAAGGTCATTTGTTAACCTGAAGCTTGCGTCTCATCATAAATAGCATGGCTTTTAATTGGCACCAGTTTCAACGAATAGCCAGCTCCATTCTTTTGGGCTCAAAATTTTGATTTTGAGTTTTTTTTTTGGTATAAAACTCATCAACCCTAGACATTAATTACCAGTTTGCAAACGTTTGAGATAGAATTTACCACTAAGCCGTCATCCAGTTTTTACTTTGCCATGTGATCATTCTGTCATCCAGCTTTTAATCAATGTTGTAAGGGTCTGTTTGTGATCAGTATTGTTTTTTGTTTTTCATTTATTATTTTTAATTTTGTCTAATTTATGATTTGATTCGAATTAAAACATATTTTGTTATGGTTGTTGTTTTTAAAAACACTGAAAACACTTTATGTTTTTAAGAGGTTTAAAAGCAAAAAAACTAAACCACTTAAAAAGCATACTAAGGAGACAATTTAAAAAATAAAAACAAAAACAAAAGTGATGCCAACTGACCCTTAGTAATTGTAACCTCCATCTATCCGGATATCTGTTCTCAAGGTTACTGCTGATTAATGAGAAGATACTGGGTGTTATGATAGCAGTAAACTTTTGACTAACCTCAGCTTTGACGTATTATGTTTTAAGGAGTGTTTTTAGTACATTGCAGACCTAGCAAGATATTTGAAGGTAGTTATTGAAAATCTTGTAGGAAAAGAAAAAAAGAACCTTGATGTCCTTGAGCTGACTTGCTTATGTTTGGCTGATTTTTTCATTTAGAATCAAGAATCCAGATAAAATGCAGAAGAGGCTTTTGGAGCACTCTGTTGTTGGCTTGGTTAATCAATCAAGTTTATCCTTTTCCATGCAAATATTGATTTGAATGTATTTGTTGGTTGATTATATTGCAGAATTTTCAATAAAACTTATGATAGCTTATATTCTCAGTTAAAAAACATGAAGATATCTCATTGGTATTGCAAGTAGACATGGTAATGAACTCCAGCCTGTCGAATAGAGTGAAATTTTTTGGACTTTTCCTTCCATACATTTATGATTAATTTATTTCAAGAAATTTGTTTGGTGGTATACTGGAGGACTTGAATTATCCTTCAGACTTCTTTTTTCTGCTCCCTTTATTTTACATCTTTACAAACATTTTAATCAAATTTTGTATTTATTATATGGGATACATTTCTGTTTTGTTTCTTTTTAATAGTTTTTTATGTTGCATTATTGGTGCTCTACGTAAATTTTATTTTTTAACACAGGCCAATTCATCTCCATGCGAATCGCCTGAGAGAATAAACATGTTAAAATCGGAGTTAGCCTCATTAACAGGGAAGAATGCAGAATTGAAAAAACAAGTCAGGGAACTAGCATCAAAGCTCCAGTTAGCTGAACAAGGAAAAGATCAGGCCCAAAAGCAGTTTCTAACTCTAGGAACCCAACATAAAGCCGGTCCTTTCGGAACAGTCAAAGCTTTAAGAACTAACCCGCCAGTTCTCTCTGATGAATCTGTTAACCCACAGTTAGCAATTATACTCGAGAAGATTGCCATCAAGAAAGAACTAATGGTCGCATTGGCTAACTCGAATGTACGAGAAATGCTCGAAGTTTGGTTTCAAAACATCAAAAGAGTCGGCATATCAAACTATATTGTCGTAGCACTGGATGATGAAACGGAGCATTTCTGCAAATCAAAAGATGTTCCAGTTTATCGAAGGCCTCCGGATGAAAATGTAGACTCCATTGGAAAAACCGGCGGCAACCATGCCGTTTCTGGGCTCAAATTCCATATTTTAAGAGAATTTTTGCAGCTTGGTTACAGTGTCCTTCTCTCAGATATTGATATAGTTTATTTGCAAAATCCATTTGATCATCTTTATAGGGATTCTGATGTTGAATCAATGAGTGATGGTCACAACAACATGACGGCTTATGGATTTAACGATGTTTTTGACGAGCCAACGATGGGTTGGGCGAGATATGCTCATACAATTCGTATTTGGGTGTACAATTCGGGTTTCTTTTTTATAAGACCGACACTTCCAGCCATCGAGTTGTTGGACCGTGTGGCAAACCGGCTGTCTCATGAACCAAAATCGTGGGACCAAGCCGTGTTTAACGAGGAACTCTTTTATCCATCCCACCCTGGATATGATGGCCTCCATGCTGCCAAGCGAACCATGGATATATATCTCTTTATGAATAGCAAAGTTCTCTTCAAAACTGTGAGAAAAGATGCTCAGCTCAGGAAGTCGAAGCCAGTTATCATTCATGTGAATTACCATCCTGATAAACTTCCAAGAATGAAGGCCATTGTTGAGTTCTATGTTAATGGAAAACAAAATGCTTTGGATCATTTTCCGGATGGTTCGGATTGATGGAACTTTTTGTAACATAAAGTTGCAGACAGGTTGGAGCTTGGAGCTATCAAATGTAAGCGATGTATTTCTGCTTTTGAATTTAAGAGTTTTAGTCTTTTTGCTCTTATTATTTTGACTTTTTTTCTTGGAGATAAACTGACAAATTAGCTAGCGCTATCTTCTTGGATTGTCTATGTTGTGAACATGGCTTATTTTTCTCAGTTTGCTTTAAAATCTGTAACCTTTTTATCTTTAATTGAAAAAAATGTCAAAATAGTTTTCTGATTTTTGCAGGAGGGTCATTTTAGTTTTGGAGTTTATAAAATTGTTAATTTAGTCTCTAGATTTTCTTAATATGGACTAAAATAGCTCATAGATTCTGTAATGGGAGGTTTTTCTTAGGCTGCTTTTAAAAAATCANAAGGCCATTGTTGAGTTCTATGTGAATGGAAAACAAAATGCTTTGGATCATTTTCCGGATGGTTCGGATTGACGAAACTTTTTGTAACATAAAGTTGCAGACAAGTTGGAGCTCGGAGCTATCTAATGTAAGCGATGTATTTCTGCTTTTGAATTTAAGAGTTTTAGTCTTTTTGCTCTTACTATTTTGACTTTTTTTCTTGGAGATAAACTGACAAATTAGCTAGCTCTATCTTCTTGGATTGTCTATGTTGTGAACATGGCTTATTTTTCTCAGTTTGCTTTAAAATCTGTAACCTTTATATCTTTAATTGAAAAAAATGTCAAAATAGTTCTCTGATTTTTGCAGGAGGGTCATTTTAGTCTTGGAGTTTATAAAATTGTTAATTTAGTCTCTAGATTTTCTTAATATGGACTAAAATAGCTCATAGATTCTTTAATGGGAGGTTTTTTTTAGGCTGCTTTTAAAAAATCTGATTAAGTTGGAACTTTTATTGACTTTAGGATTAAAATGATCCCATGTTGATAGTCAGTTGATTTTTTGGGTGCTCTATTCATTTTTAATTTACTCTGATATGTGAGCTGCTTTTATCCTGATTTAAACCATACTAATTGTTGAAACTATGCTGCTAACCAAGATTAGTTTACTCTATGCGCATTCAGAACTATTTATTAACACTTAATATGCAGAATCCATACTGTTCAAATTTTTGGATCAAGAGGGAAATTTTGATAAATTCCTATGTCTTTAAATTATGTAACACCTAAAGTTTGTTATTTACATACATAACCCACACAAGTCCTGCATCTTTACATTATGTAACACCTGATGTTTGATATATATACACACAGCCATGCAATTCCTATGTCTTTACACTAGGTAACACCTAAGGTTTGATATTTGCATATATAACACTTGGTGTCAGAAGTATATTATTTCACATTTAAAAGTTAATAACAGTGATATTCTTGATGTAATATTAAAGATTTGAGTATTAATGAAAGTTTAGCTATGATATGTAAATACATAAGAATTTTATGGTATGCATGTAAATGCCCCTAACTCTTATTGCTAACACATGATATGAAAAACCTATAACAATTAAATGGCAGGTACCTGTATGCTTCATATGTGATTTTCTTGTATTTCGTCCAATTTCAACGCCATGATCATGAATGATCAACTATGAATCCACTTGCTGAATTTTATGAGCTTTAAACGTCATTCCGATGAGAATGTGATGAAACTGATAGAAAATAACATGACGAACTTTTATGAAATATTGGATTCGAGTAGAATTGCTCACATGAAGACACTATGAGATAACATACTAATTATACTAACATATCAAGCATGAATTATTCTACATTTAAATTAGTTACCAATCACTGCCCGTGTCACCATTTTCCACATATCTTACCCTCATTTCACAAACTCGTACGATAATCATAAGTTAAATAATATGAATGAGATTACTTTATGATAACAACTTTAGGTATAATGAATTTTAGAGAAATTTACATACACACCACACAATTCTTATATGTTAACTTATTTAATATCCAAAGTTTTATGGTTACATATATGATACCATTATATCTAGAAAAGATATGATGTTGATATGTTTTTATGTAATGTTAAAATTTTGTGTGCCGTGCTTATATATAAGTTTTGGTGTTAGATATGCAAATATACAAAAATTGGGTGGTATGATGTAAATGTTGCTTAGGTTTAATTAATCGTACATTAAAATTCATTCATCTTTTTTAAAGTCAAATTTATTGGCCATTTTTTTATGTTGAATGCATAAACTTCGTATCATAATTAAACGTTTCTGGATACTTCTAACAGCTGACTCAAGTCCTTGTAACTTTTTTGCTAAACATAGAACTATAAGAGCTTCAAAAGTTATTGATTTTTTTTAGGATGTAGGGATACAACTCGAGAGATACCATGTTTTGGAAAGAAGGAATAGAATGGAAGCCTCCAATTCCAAACCTCAATTCTTAATCTTCTATGAGAGATTGAAAAATGGAGGAGAAAAAAAAGAGAGAAAAGTAAGGAGGGAGAGAGAGAGAGAGAGATGGATCGTCCACTCTAAGATGCGACGTGGTTGAATTTATATATCACTCCTCCCTTTGGTTTTTTTTCCCTCATTTTCCTATATAGAGACATAAACAAGACGTAGGTCCTATGATGCAAGACATGTCTACTATCTACTTGTGAGAATGTCGTGACATGGTTGTGAGACAGTTCTTAAATAGATGAGGATGCATACTTGTCCTTGAATGATGTCATTCATGTTGGTGGTTTGTGAATCTTAAGGAACAAGTATGAAGGACTCGGGAACTAACTTCGGTGAGTGAGTTAGGCGGGTTGTTTCATCAAGTTTGGTATGTCACTTTAGCAGGTGAGCTTGATAGGTTTCTTCAGCAAGTGAGTTCGGCGAGCAGAGTTAATCAAGTTTTTTTTGTCAACAAAAATTGGTTTCGTAGGCTCATGAAATCTGTCAACTTATGCTCAAGCTCATGAGAACTAATGAGTATACAGGTGCTTTTTGAAGCTCCTATTAGGATGTTATATAATTAAGATGTAGGATACCTTACAGCTACTTTAGAATTCATGCTTTCTTTTATACAATGATATAAGTTTGACACATGCTAGAAAATATAATCGTGCATTTGAATGAACAAAAGTTATCTTTTAATAATAAATTTTAATAATAAATATTATTCATATTGAAACGTTAAAATTTATACATGAATTTTCATGTATTTATGTGCAGGAAGCTTCATGTTTCATGAAACTTTAGCATGATTCATGATGTATATTACAAATCTTAGTTTTAATTTTTATGATGAGATATAAAAGCAAAGAATTTGCTATTTACATACATGTGAATATTATTAATTGTATATGTTATGCGAAGCCAATGATGATGTATGTAGAGTATTATGATGTTATTGATGGAATACAAAGTATTCTACATGACTTGATATGAACATAAAATTATATTATAATAGACATACAAGTTTTGATCTGAATATATGTAAGATTATCAATATAAATGATAGAAATTATTTGTGCATTAGAGAGTGGTTATACATTAATGATTGAAAGAGGTGCAAGTGGAGATATTTTTAGGAAATCTCTAGTGAGAGTTGAAGAAAACTAATATTACGTCCGAACATTTGTAGCGTGGATCAAATAACACTTCTTGCACATTGGTTTTGTGCTATCCACGTTGTCGTCCGTATGTAATATTTTATCTGTTAAAAGATGATGCAGATTAGGATAGCTAACAACCAAGATAAACATTAGAATAATGTTGCTCTAAACGATGGACAAGACCTATTGTAATTCTAGAACTATAGAATGACATGAAATGACATGAAATGAAATGAAATGTATAAAATGAAAGATAACCTTCTAAATCTATAGTATGGCATATGAAATGAAATGTCGCATATTTATGTTGAGAATATGTAAATGAATAAGCATGTTGAAATGAGATAAAATTACTTCGTGGAAATTATTTCAACTAGGGCCACTCACATACATGACATCAATTCCTATATATTCACATATCCAACATCTAAACTACATTTTTTATTTTTATACCGCCCAATTTTTTGTAGCACATTAATAAATTCAACATTTTAACTTAGGGATGGTCGACAGCATTACTAGCGCATTGTGTTACTAAGGAAGGAATTTGAAAATTCAATTGTTTGATTTGAAGAATTTGAAATTCAATGTAAATTAACAATCTGCTTGAAATCTAGCCCTTCGTTGATTTTCTCTATATTTGAAATTCATTTAACGGTGTGAGTCAAGCAGACTCGTGAGTCAGCTCAAACTCAGCTTGATAAGTGACTCGTGAATCGAGCTCATAAGCTAACAAGCAAAGCTCAAGGTAGCCTCAACTCTAAATGTTAGCTTGTGAGCCCTTTTATTTACAAAAATATTAATATAAAATATATTAAATTTGAAGGTTTTATCTTTAAAATATTAAAAATGATAAAAAAATAATATTTTTATCTTATATTTAGTGATTTCTTATTATTTCTCTCCTAATTTCTCAATTTTTTGGGTCATTTTATTCTAAAACTACCTTATATTAATAATATTATTTTTATTTTATAATAAATAAGGCCCGGCTCGACCTAGACCAATGCTCGAGCTTGAACTCTATAAAATTAATCAAGTTCAAGCTAGTCGAGGGTGGCTTAAGATTGGCTGCAGCCACCTGATGAATAAGGTAATATTTATATGTAAATCTTGAAATTTAGGTATAGATATGCAGATATGTATAAATTGAGTGGCACATATGTAAATCTTAAAAGAACATATTCGACACATGCCAAAATCTGATTGGCCACACGTGCCAAAATGTAAAGTATGATAAACGTCCGAACAAATTAAGGCAATTTTTTTAAATACATTTTAAGTAAATCGTGCAAGCAATGCATTCAGAAGGTCACAAAAACAAGTCATCTGAATTAACTAATAAAAAATATTAATATAATAATGCTAAAAAAATAAAAGTGCATTTACATAAATAACACACCATTCTTATATATTTTTATATTTAACACCTTGCTTTTATCATTTACATACACAACACTCAAATACTTAATATCACTATTACAAATTAAAATTTAAAATAAAATTTACTAAAAAATTAAAATAAAGNCACGTCCTGCATCTTTACATTATGTAACACCTGATGTTTGATATATATACACACAGCCATGCAATTCCTATGACTTTACACTAGTTAACAGCTATGGTTTGATATTTGCATATATAACGNTCTGATATGTGAGCTGCTTTTATCCTGATTTAAACCATACTAATTGTTGAAACTATGCTGCTAACCAAGATTAGTTTACTCTATGCGCATTCAGAACTCTTTATTAACACTTAATATGCAGAATCCATACTGTTCAAATTTTTGGATCAAGAGGGAAATTTTGATAAATTCCTATGTCTTTAAATTATGTAACACCTAAAGTTTGTTATTTACGTACATAACCACACGTCCTGCATCTTTACATTATATAACACCTGATGTTTGATATATATACACACAGCCATGCAATTCCAATGACTTTACACTAGGTAACAGCTATGGTTTGATATTTGCATATATAACACTTGGCGTCAGAAGTATATTATTTCACATTTAGAAGTTAATAACAGTGATATTCTTGATGTAATATTAAAGATTTGAGTGTTAATGAAAGTTTAGCTATGAGATATGTAAATACATAAGAATTTTATGGTATGCATGTAAATGCCCCTAACTCTTATTGCTGACACATGATATGAAAAACCTATAACAATTAAATGCCAGGTACCTGTATGCTTCATATGTGATTTTCTTGTATTTCGTCCAATTTCAACGCCATGATCATGAATGATCAACTATGAATCTACTTACTGAATTTTATGAGCTTTAAACGTCGTTCCAATGAGAATGTGATGAAAATGATAGAAAATAACATGACGAACTTTTATGAAATATTGGATTCGAGTAGAATTGCTCACATGAAGACACTAGTAGATAACATACTAATTATAATAACATATCAAGCATGAATTATTGTACATTTAAATTAGTTACCAATCACTACCCGTGTCACCATTTGCCACATATCTTACCCTCATTTCACAAACAAGTACAATAATCATAAGTTAAATAATATGAATGAGATTACCTTATGATAACAACTTTAGGTATAATGAATTTTAGGGAAATTTACATACACACCACACAATTCTTATATGTTAACTTATTTAATATACAAAGTTTTATAGTTACATATATGATACTTTTATATCTAGAAAAGATATAATGGTGATATTTTTTTATGTAATGTTAAAATTTTGTGTGCCGTGCTTATATATAAGTTTTGGTGTTAGATATGCAAATATACAAAAATTGGGTGGTATGATGTAAATGTTGCTTAGGTTTAATTAATCGTACATTAAAATTCATTCATCTTTTTTAAAGTCAAATTTATTGGCCATTTTTTTATGTTGAATGCATAAACTTCGTATCATAATTAAACGTTTCTGGATACTTCTAACAGCTGACTCAAGTCCTTGTAACTTTTTTGCTAAACATAGAACTATAAGAGCTTCAAAAGTTATTGATTTTTTTTAGGATGTAGGGATACAACTCGAGAGATACCATGTTTTGGAAAGAAGGAATAGAATGGAAGCCTCCAATTCCAAACCTCAATTCTTAATCTTCTATGAGAGATTGAAAAGTGGAGGAGAAAAAAAAGAGAGAAAAGTAAGGAGGGAGGGAGAGAGAGAGATGGATCGTCCGCTCTAAGGGTTCGTTTGGGGCAGCTTGTGCGTGTCAGGATAAGCCGCTTATCCTGAAACACAGCCCGCGGGCCGGCCGGGGGTCGACCCACAGTTTGTGTTTAGTGTAAAAACCCAAACGCAGTTTCAGATAAACTAACGAAACACGCTAACTAAACGGTACAACGACATTTTGAAAACGCCGCCCGCACTTATAAGCTGCCCCAAATAGACCCTAAGATGCGACGCGTTTGAATTAATATATCACTCCTCCCTTTGGTTTCTTTTCCCTCATTTTCCTATATAGAAACAGAAACAAGATGTAGGTCCTATGATGCAAGACATGTCTATGATCTACTTGTGAGAATGTCGTGACATGGTTGTGAGACAGTTCTTAAATAGATGATGATACATACCTGTCCTTGAATGATGTCATTCATGTTGGTGGTTTGTGAATCTCAAGGAACAAGTATGAAGGACTCAGGAACTAACTTCGGTGAGTGAGTTTGGCGGGTTGTTTCATCAAGTAAGTTTGGTATGTCACTTTAGCAGGTGAGCTTGATAGGTTTCTTCAGCAAGTGAGTTCGGCGGGCGGAGTTAATCAAGTTTTTTTTTGTCAACAAAAATTGGTTTCTTAGGCTCATGAAATCTATCAACTTATGCTCGAGCTCATGAGAACTAATGAGTATACAATAGTGGTGCTTTTTGAAGCTCCTATTAGGATGTTATATAATTAAGATGTAGGATACCTCACAGCTACTTTAGAATTCACGCTTTCTTTTATACAATGATATAAGTTTGACACATGCTAGAAAATATAATCGTGCATTTGAATGAGCAAAAGTTATCTTTTAATAATAAATATTATTCATATTGAAACGTTAAAATTTATACATGAATTTTCATGTATTTATGTGCAGGAAGCTTCATGTTTCATGAAACTTTAGCATGATTCATGATGTATATTACAAATCTTATTTTTAATTTTTATGATGAGATATAAAAGCAAGGAATTTGCTATTTACATACATGGAATATTATTAATTGTATATGTTATGCAAAGCGAATGATGATATATGTAGTATTATGATGTTATTGATGGAATACAAAGTATTCTACATGACTTGATATGAACATAAAATTATATTATAATAGACATACAAGTTTTAATCTGAATTGCATAAAGTATGTTGTTTAATCTTGAGTTTCTAAGGTCATTTCATAAAAAAATGATAATAATTGTTATTCTACATAAGAATATATGTAAGATTATCAATATAAATGATATAAATTATTTGTGCATTACAGAGTGGTTAGACATTAATGATTGAAAGAGGTGCAAGTGGAGATATTTTTAGGAAATCTCTAGTGAGAGTTGAAGAAAACTAATATTACATCCGAACATTTGTAGCGTGGATCAAATCACACTTCCTGCACATCGGCTTTGTGCTATCTGCGTTGTCGTCCGTATGTAATATTTTATCTGTTAAAAGATGATGCAGATTAGGATAGCCAACAACCAAAATAAACATTAGGATAATGTTGCTCTAAACGATGGACAAGACCTATTGTAATTCTATAACTATAGAATGACATGAAATGAAATGAAATGTATAAAATGAAAGATAACGTTCTAAATCTATTGTATATCATATGAAATGAAATGTCGCATATTTATGTTGAGAATATGTAAATAAATAAGCATGGTGAAATGAGATAAAATTACTTCGTGGAAATTATTTCAACTAGGGCCACTCACATACATAACATCAATTCCTATATAGTCACAAATCCAACATCTAAACTTCATTTTTTATTTTTATACCCCCCAATTTTTTGTAGCACATTAATAAATTCAATATTTTAAATTATGGTCGACAACATTACTAGCACATTGTGTTACTATGGAAGGAATTTGAAAATTCAATTGTTTGATTTGAAGAATTTGAAATTCAATGTAAATTAACTATGTACTTGAAATCTAACCCTTGGTTGATTTTCTCAATATTTGAAATTCATTTAGCGGTGTGAGTCAAGCAGACTCGTGAGTCAGCTCAAGCTGAGCTTGATAAGTGACTCGTGAATTGAGCTCATGAGCTAACAAGCCAAGCTCAAGGTAGCCTCAACTCTAAATGTTAGCTTGCGAGCCCTTTCATTTACAAAAATATTAATATAAAATATATTAAATTTGAAGGCTTTATCTTTAAAATATTAAAAAATAATAAAATAATAATATTTTTATCTTATATTAAGTGATTTCTTTTTATTCTCTCCTAATTTTTCAATTTTTTTTTGTCATTTTATTCTAAAACTACCTTATATTAATATTATTATTTTTATTTTATTATAAATAAGACCCGGCTCGACGTAGACCTATGCTCGAGCTTGAACTATATAAAATTAATCAAGTTCAAGCTCAAGTCGAGGGTGGCTTAAGATTGACTGCAGCCACAGAATGAATAAGGTAATACTTATGTAAATCTTGAAATTTAGGTATAGATATGCAGATATGTATAAATTGAGTGGCACATATGTAAATCTTAAAAGAAAATATTCGACACGTACCAAAATCTGATTGGCCAAATGGCCAACACATGCCAAAATGTGAAGTATGATAAACGTCCAAACAAATTAAGGGAATTGTTTTAAATACATTTTAAGTAAATCGTGCAAGCAATGCATTCATAAGGTCACAAAAACAAGTCATCTGAACCATATAACTAATCAAAAATATTAATATAATAATGCTAAAAAAATAAAAGAGCATTTACATAAATAACACACAATTAGTATATATTTTTATATCTAACACCTTGTTTTTATCATTTACATACACAACACTCAAATACTTAATATCACATAAAAATATTACTATTACAAATTAAAAATTAAAATAAAATTTATTAAAAAATTAAAATAAAAAATACAATGATTACTCCCCGGCCAGCTTACAAAGCCAAATTAATTAGCCAGGAATAGGAGGAGGAAGAAGATGACTCTGCAAGTAAAGCAGAGCCTCACGCAAGCCAACGTATCTACACCCATCTCTCGTCATTAACCCCAAGCTCACATTTTTCACCCTCCTCCCCTCGCCAGAAAACACCAGCCCCGCTTCCGCCACCATCCCGCCTCTCTCCGTCGCCGCCGCGCAGCACTTCAACCCATCAAGCTGTTGTTCGAACCACAGCCCTGTATCTCCCACGTCCTTCCCCTTCCCGTTAACTCCCATCATCATGAAAGCTCTTTCCCATCCCTTCCTCACCACCATCCAAACCAAACTCACTTCCTCTTCCTTCTCCACGTCCGCCGCCGCGGAGACGTCGATGTCGAAATGGAAAACGTTCTGGCATTTTTGCTCGAGGTTTTCCCCTGCTAATGCGGTGGAAAACAGGGGAGTGGTGATGTTGGGGAGGGAGATGTCGAGGGTGAAGAGGAGGTGGTGGAGAGAAAGGAGNACACCAGCCCCGCTTCCGCCACCATCCCGCCTCTCTCCGTCGCCGCCGCGCAGCACTTCAACCCATCAAGCTCTTGTTCGAACCACAGCCCTGTATCTCCCACGTCCCTCCCCTTCCCGTTAACTCCCATCATCATGAAAGCTCCTCCCCATCCCTTCCTCACCACCATCCAAACCAACCTCACTTCCTCCTCCTTCTCCACGTCCGCCGCCGCTGAGACGTCGATGTCGAAATGGAAAACGTTCTGGCATTCTTGCTCGAGGTCTTCCCCTGCTAATGCGGTGGAAAACAGGGGAGTGGTGAGGTTGGGGAGGGAGATGTCGAGGGTGAAGAGGAGGTGGTGGAGAGAGAGGAGAGGGGAGGGAGGAGGGAAAGGGGGGAGGCGGCGGGAGGCCAGGTGGAGGAGGGAGAAGAGGAGGTGAGGGGGAGGGGGAGGGCGAGGGGAGAGGGAGAGGAGGTGGGAGGATGAAGGGAAGAGAGAGAGGCAGAGAGGAAGCCAGAGGTTTGGAGAAGACATGGCCGCGCGCCATGATTTGGAGACGCAGGAGGCGGCGGCAAGGGTGGAGGGATTTAGGTGGTGGGAAACTAAAACGACTACTTCCCATGGAGGCGGCTGCCCCGGCGGCGGTGGTTCTCGGCAGCGCATCTCTCTGTTTTCTTCCCCTGTTTTCCTTGGGGAGACGATTATATAGAGAGGAAAGAGTGGTGGTTGTCACACGTGTCGGGAACGAGCAAGGTGTGGCGCACGGAAGTTGCCACGTGAATCCACACAGAAGGCGCGGGGTGCGATTGCGGCTTGGATCATTGTTTTTTTCCAAAACTATTAAATTATTTACATATTTAACATTTAAAATTTTATATTTCTATTCATTTTTTATGCAATAATATTACTATCATCAGAATGCACCGTAAACTTTTAATATTAAAATTTATGTGAGATGTAAATACTTGAAGACTAAAGAGTTGCGTGGTATGTATATATTAAAATTTTCTATGTTATAATCAAAATGTGAAGGCCACACGCAGCTTTATTAAGAAATATAAATGTTGGAACGCGCGATAAAAGCAATTAAGCTGAAGTATATGCATCGATCGAATTAGGCTCTGTTTGGGGCAGCTGCAGCTTCTCAGCTTTTTAGCTGCAGCTGCGCTGTCTTAAAAAGCTGCTGCTGGGAAGCTGGTTGTCTATTTGGTGCAGCTGTGTCAAACCAGCTATCGGACAGCTGTTTGTGGAAAAAAGAGCATACTGCCCTTGTTTGGTAAAACTGTTGAAAAGAAGCGTATAACAATCATAATTTTGGAACTTCAGTAAAGCCCCAGTGTTAACAACTTCTATTTAGGAATAAAAACACATATGCAACACAATCTTATATATTTACATATCTAACACATAAACTTTAAAGTTTTACAAATATTTGCATATTACTTTGGAGGCCTTATGAAAGAATTAGGTCTCATAGTAAAATGCAATAGTAAATAACAGACAAATATTACATTAAAAATATAATATTATCACAGATATTTCAAAAACAAGATAAAAGAAAAGTTTACATTAATTAAAACAAAAAAGAGCATATTGAGCACAATTTTTATGTATTTACATATCTTCAAATGAAGAGGCTGAATAAATGATAGACACCTCCAATGATTGAAACACATAAACCTTGTCATTCATTTTGCAGAGCTCACACCCTTGTCTCATAACATGGTTGTCTACGGATTGCCTGAGGAGTAAGAAGCTCCTCACAAGTCCATCATCGATGTCTTGGCCATTCAAAAAAATAATAAATTGATATTCTAAATATTTTTCTTCTTTTCGCCAAATAATTATTCACAACAATCAGAATTAATAGCAACAGAGATGCTTAAAATTTTATTTATAATAAAGAGAAGCTCTTGAAGCAGAGGAGATACGAGAGGTAAAAGCTTTAGCAACCAAGAAGGAAAGACAATAACAACAGCATCAACAATACCTTCTTCTACAAACTCAGCACTTATTTTCACAGCAAATTGGTGCATTTTCTCTTAATCAAGCCTGGTAGGCCATAAGTTTCGGCAAATCCAAACCAAGTTGGACGTCAGGGCATGGAAGCTCAAGGTAATGCATTTAGAAGAAACATTGAAAACTTTATGGTAATGCATTTAGAAGAAACATTGAAACTTCCTCCAATTCCTATGTTTTTACATATATAACGCCTAAACTTCACTTTATACCACCCAATTCTTTCATTTATTACACCCATATGGTTGGTATGTAAATCTTCACTTTACACCCAAACTTCACTTTACACAGAGTGCAAATTAAAGAAAAATCAATCTATTGAATTCATGAAGATAAGCATAGCTCACAACACAATTAGAAATTCACAACAACAAAATTCAAAGCCTGGTATGTATATCTTATAAAATATTCTAAATACCATATTCGATTTACAAAATTAATTTTTTAAATCGATTAGCGGAAACGATATAGGATCATACATACCTCCAGCCATAACTTAAACGAACAGAGTCGACACTCACAACTCACACGACAAATTTTCTGTTATAGATCTTCTAAGTTTTTCTCACTCACAACCCGATGGTGCAAATAAAATGAAGAGGAGCAAGCTTAGGGACCAAAACAGCAAACATCACATCTAATTTATAGTACTCTGCCCATCACAGAGTTCAATGGATGTGACCACATTATGGAATGTTACTAAATTCATGTGTTGAACTTAGACACTATATGAACCACATTCTGAAAATTATTTCTCTTAAAAACAC
>JXCR01137331.1:20182-34049 GCA_002079205.1 Phalaenopsis hybrid cultivar | reverse complement strand
TATGGTTATGTGGCTATCCTAATAGTTTCAGTTTTCATGCAGGGTGGTATTATTATTTAGCATGCAATTTTGCAGGTATAAAATTACAGTATGAAAGTACAAGAAAAACAACGCTGAAAAACTGTAAAAGTGTACCTGGCGAGTCTTCTCGTTCCACCACCTGAAACTCAAAATGCGTGTCAAAGCATTTATATATATAGAGCTGGAAAAGTAAAGTTTTGGAAACCTTCCTAACTCTATATTGTGTATTGGGAGTCCTTAAATTTTAAGGATAATAGTGTTAAGCGAAACATATTAAANAGAGAGAGAGATGGATCGTCCACTCTAAGATGCGACGTGGTTGAATTTATATATCACTCCTCCCTTTGGTTTCTTTTCCCTCATTTTCTTATATAGAGACATAAACAAGATGTAGGTCCTATGATGCAAGACATGTCTACTATCTACTTGTGAGAATGTCGTGACATGGTTGTGAGACAGTTCTTAAATGGATGAGGATACATGTCTGTCCTTGAATGATGTCATTCATGTTGGTGGTTTGTGAATCTCAAGGAACAAGTATGAAGGACTCAGGAACTAACTTCGCTGAGTGAATTAGGCGGGTTGTTTCATCAAGTAAGTTTGGTATGTCCCTTTAGCAGGTGAGCTTGATAGGTTTCTTCAGCAGGTGAGTTCGGCGGGCGGAGTTAATCAAGTTTTTTTTGTCAACAAAAATTGGTTTCATAGGCTCATGAAATCTGTCAACTTATGCTCGAGCTCATGAGAACTAATGAGTATACAGTAGTGGTGCTTTTTGAAGCTCCTATTAGGATGTTATATAATTAAGATGTAGGATACCTCACATCTACTTTAGATGTCATGCTTTCTTTTATACAATGATATAAGTTTGACACATGCTAGAAAATATAATCGTGCATTTGAATGAACAAAAGTTATCTTTTAAATATTATTCATATTGAAACGTTAAAATTTATACATGAATTTTCATGTATTTATGTGCAGGAAGCTTCATGTTTCATGAAACTTTAGCATGATTCATGATGTATATTACAAATCTTAGTTTTAATTTTTATGATGAGATATAAAAGCATGGAATTTGCTATTTACATACATGTGAATATTATTAATTGTATATGTTATGCAAAGCGAATGATGATATATGTAGAGTATTATGATGTTATTGATGGAATACAAAGTATTCTACATGACTTGATATGAACATAAAATTATATTATAATAGACATACAAGTTTTGATCTGAATATATGTAAGATTATCAATATAAATGATAGAAATTATTTGTGCATTAGAGAGTGGTTATACATTAATGATTGAAAGAGGTGCAAGTGGAGATATTTTTAGGAAATCTCTAGTGAGAGTTGAAGAAAACTAATATTACTTCCGAACATTTGTAGCGTGAATCAAATCATACTTCTTGCACATCGGTTTTGTGCTATCCACATTGTCGTCCGTATGTAATATTTTATCTGTTAAAAGATGATGCAGATTAGGATAGCTAACAACCAAGATAAACATTAGGATAATGTTGCTCTAAATGATGGACAAGACCTATTGTAATTCTATAACTATGGAATGACATGAAATGAAATGAAATGTATAAAATGAAAGATAACCTTCTAAATCTATAGTATGGCATATGAAATGAAATGTCGCATATTTATGTTGAGAATATGTAAATGAATAAGCATGTTGAAATGAGATAAAATTACTTCGTGGAAATTATTTCAACTAGGGCCACTCACATACATAACATCAATTCCTATATATTCACATATCCAACATCTAAACTTCATTTTTTATTTTTATACCAACCAATTTTTTGTAGGACATTAATAAATTCAATATTTTAACTTAGGGTTGGTCGACAACATTACTAGCGCATTGTGTTACTATGGAAGGAATTTGAAAATTCAATTGTTTGATTTGAAGAATTTGAAATTCAATGTAAATTAACAATGTGCTTGAAATCTAGCCCTTGGTTGATTTTCTCTATATTTGAAATTCATTGAGCGGTGTGAGTCAAGCAGACTCATGAGTCATCTCAAGCTCAGCTTGATAAGTGACTCGTGAATTGAGCTCATGAGCTAACAAGCCAAGCTCAAGGCAGCCCCAACTCTAAATGTTAGCTTGTGAGCCCTTTCATTTACAAAAATATTAATATATTTGAAGGTTTTATCTTTAAAGTATTAAAAAATGATAAAAAAAATAATATTTTTTATCTTATATTTAGTGATTTCTTATTATTTCTCTTTTAATTTCTCAAATTTTTTTGTCATTTTATTCTAAAACTACCTTATATTAATAATATTATTTTTTATTTTATAATAAATAAGGCCCGGCTTGACGTAGACCTATGCTCGAGCTTGAACTCTGTAGAATTAATCAAGTTCAAGCTCAAGTGGAGGGTGGCTTAAGATTGACCGCAGCCACCTGATGAATAAGGTAATATTTATATGTAAATCTTGAAATTTAGGTATAGGTATGCAGATATGTATAAATTGAGTGGCACATATGTAAATCTTAAAAGAAAATATTCGACACATACCAAAATCTTATTGGCCAAATGGCCAACACATGCCTAAATGTAGTATGATAAACGTCCAAACAAATTAAGGCAATTTTTTTAAATACATTTTAAGTAAATCGTGCAAGCAATGCATTCAGAAGGTCACAAAAACAAGTCATCTGAACCATATAACTAATAAAAAATATTAATATAATAATGCTAAAAAAATAAAAGAGCATTTACATAAATAACACACAATTATTATATATTTTTATATCTAACACCTTGCTTTATCATTTACATACACAACACACAAATACTTAATATCACATAAAAATATCACTATTACAAATTAAAAATTAAAATAAATTTATTAAAAAATTAAAATAAAAAATACAATGATTACTCCCCGGCCAGCTTACAAAGCCAAATTAATTAGCCAGGAATNGGAGAGGAGGTGGGAGGATGAAGGGAAGAGAGAGAGGCAGAGAGGAAGCCAGAGGTTTGGAGAAGACATGGCAGCGCGCCATGATTTGGAGACGCAGGAGGCGGCGGCGAGGGTGGAGGGATTTAGGTGTTGGGAAACTAAAACGACTACTTCCCATGGAGGCGGCTGCCCCGGCGGCGGTGGTTCTCGGCGGCGCATCTCTCTGTTTTCTCCCCCTGTTTTCCTGGGGGAGACGATTATATAGAGAGGAAGAGTGGTGGTTGTCACACGTGTCGGGAACAAGCAAGGTGTGGAGCACGGAAGTTGCCACGTGAGTTCACACAAAAGGCGCGGGTGCGATTGCGGCTTGGATCATTGTTTTTTACAAAACTATTAAATATTTACATTTTTAACATTTAAAACTTTATATTTGCAGATTTGCCATTCATCTTTTATGCAATAATATTACTATCATCAGAATGCACCGTAAACTTTTAATATTAAAATTTATGTGATAGATATGTAAATACTTCAAGACTTAAGAGTTGCCTCGTATGTATATATTGGAATTTTCTNGTCACACGTGTCGGGAACAAGCAAGGTGTGGAGCACGGAAGTTGCCACGTGAGTTCACACAAAAGGCGCGGGAGCGATTGCGGCTTGGATCATTGTTTTTTACAAAACTATTAAATATTTACATATTTAACATTTAAAACTTTATATTTGCAGATTTGCCATTCATCTTTTATGCAATAATATTATTATCATCAGAATGCACCGTAAACTTTTAATATTAAAATTTATGTGATAGATATGTAAATACTTCAAGACTTAAGAGTTGCCTCGTATGTATATATTGGAATTTTCTATTTTATAATCAAAATGTGAAGGCCACACATAGCTTTATTAAGAAATAAAAATGTTGGAAGGTGCGACAAAAGCAATTAACTTGATGTATATGCATCAATCGAATTAGGCTCTGTTTGGGGCAGTTGCAGCTTCTCAGCTTTTCAACTGTAGTTGCGCTGCCCTAGGAAGCTGCTGCGAGGAAGCAGTTGCGGGGAAACTGGTTGTCTGTTTGGTGCAGCTGTGTCAAACCAGCTGTCGGGCAACTGTTTGTGGAAAAAAGATCATACTGCCATTGTTTGGTAAAAATGTTGAAAAGAAGAGTATAACAATCATAATTTTGGAACTTCAGTAAGGCCCCAANAATATTAAAATTTATGTGATAGATATGTAAATACTTCAAGACTTAAGAGTTGCCTCGTATGTATATATTGGAATTTTCTATTTTATAATCAAAATGTGAAGGCCACACATAGCTTTATTAAGAAATAAAAATGTTGGAAGGCGCGACAAAAGCAATTAAGTTGATGTATATGCATCAATCAAATTAGGCTCTGTTTGGGGCAGTTGCAGCTTCTCAGTTTTTCAACTGCAGCTACGCAGCCCTAGGAAGCTGCTGCGAGGAAGCAACTGCGGGGAAGCTGGTTATCTGTTTGGTGCAGCTGTGTCAAACCAGCTGTCGAACAACTATTTGTGGAAAAAAAATCATACTGCCCATGTTTGGTAAAACTGTTGAAAAGAAGAGTATAACAATTATAATTTTGGAAATTCAGTAAGACCCCAGTGTTAACAACTTCTGTTTAGAAATAAAAACACATATGCAACACAATCTTATATATTTACATATCTAACACATAAACTTTGAAGTTTTACGAATATTTGCATATTACTTTGGAGGTCTTACGAAAGAATTGGGTCGCCTAATAAAATGCAATAGTAAACAACAGACAAATATTACATTAAAAATATAATATTATTTCAGATATTTCAATAAAAGATAAAAGTAAAGATTACATTAATTAAAACAAAGAAGAGCATATTGAGCACAATTTTTATGTATTTACATATCTTCAAATGAAGAGGCTGGATAAACGATAGACACCTCCAACAATGCAAACACATATACCTTGTCATTCATTTTGTAGAGCTCACACCCTTGTCTCATAACATGTTGTCTACGGATTGCCTGAGGAGTAAGAAGCTTCTCACAAGTCCATCATCGATGCCTTGGCCATTCAAAAAAATAATAAATTGATATTCTAAATATTTTTCTCCTTTTCCCCCAAATAATTATTCACAACAAGCAGAATTAATAACAACAGAGATGCTTAAAATTTCATTTATAATAAAGAGAAGCTCTTAAAGTAGAGGAGATACGAGAGGTAAAAGCTTTAACAGCCAAGAAGGAAAGGCAATAATAGCAACATCAACAATACCTTCTTCTTCAAACTCAACACTTATTTTCACAGCAAATTGGTGCATTTTCTCTTAATCAAGCCTCGTAGGCCACAGGTTTCAGCAAATCCAAACCAAGTTGGACGTCAGGGCATGGAAGCTCATAATAATGCATTTAGAAGAAACATTGAAAACTTCATGGTAACACATTTAGAAGAAACATTGAAACTTCCTCCAATTCTTATGTTTTTACATATATAATGCCTAAACTTCACTTTATACCACCCAATTCTTTCATTTATAACACCCATATGGTTGGTATGTAAATCTTCACTTTACACCTAAACTTCACTTTACACAAAGCTCAATTTAAAGAAAAATTCAATGTATTGAATTTTATGAAGATAAGCATAGCTCACAGCAGAATTAGAAATTCACAACAACAAAATTCAAAGCCTGGTATGTATATCTTCCATATATAAGCAAAATTTGAAGTTTGGATGTTAGATACGTAAATGCATAGGAATTAAGTGGTTGGTATGTAAAACTTCCAAATATAAAATAACCATACAAAGGAACATGATAATCATCGTGATTAACGTTTATGTTTCCGAAAAGAAGATCAGATGAATGCATCAACTATATGTACAACAGATTTGAATCAGCAACATTATTTCTTAGCCTAAAAATTATTTACAAAACATCAGCTTTCATTAGCCGTTGTGGAACTTTAAAATCACTGATCCAGTCTCTCCATTTTTTTTCTTTATTCAAAACTAGACATCAGCTTTTTTTACAACCAACATTCAAATCATTGACAAACGTTCAATCTCACCACTGATAACTCATTAGCAGCAGCAAAAAACTGACAAGGAAACCGACTTTACATATAGAAATGATACCAATTCGAGAAAATCTTCCGATAAAAACAACAAAGTTTCATGCTTAAAATTAAACCAAATCTTTCATAGCATTAAAAATATACCAACTCTTCTACTGCCATCAGATCCTGCACAAATTAACCCATTCAGATTGACATAATTCCAATCAGTGGAATGAGAATCCGTTGAACACTACACCAATAATCAGTATGAGCAACATCAGAAGCAATAGAAATTATCATGAATTTGGCCCATATACCCCTTCAAAGCAAAACTCCACAAAAATATAATTTGCATCAAGAAACAAAAGTTCTCAGTCATCAAACTGAACAAAATAACAAAATGAATTTTTTAAAAAATGAGAGTGGCAGTATTGTGAATAATATTCAGCTAATTAATTCTCAAATTCTTCATTCATAGGCGTACTATCTCGTCAGTTATTTGTTCCCTCAGATTTGCTATCTCGCCTGCACCTTCCCCATTTATAGTGAAGGAGGTGGAGGCCTCAGTCTCTTCTTCTATAAAAGACTGACCTAGACGATATTCAAAGGCTTTCGCAGACACATTTTCTTCATCATCTTCTACCAATTGGAAGCCGATATCACTACGGGAATGATGTATTCTAATGTAATTATGGCGAGTCATTGTAGCAAAGACAATATGTACCTGTTTGGAGAAATTGTAGGGAGACTTATCACAGAGTATCACCCATTTCTTTTTCCACACACCAAAAGTCCTCTCAATGACACCACATAGCGATGAATGTCGTTTATTAAGCATTTTTTTCTACCTCGTGTAACGTTGCTTGCACGTACGAAGTCTGGTATGTGATATCTCGTATCAGGAAACGGCTTTAGATACTCTCATTACAATGGTAACCAACATTGACCAAGTAGTATTTTCCTAATAAATTGAACAATTTTTATTGAGTATCAAGTTTGTCATTCAATGAGTTCAATCCCAAAAATACCTGCAGGTGGATGTGGAAAGTTGCTATTGGGATCCCGTGTTGTAGATTTAAAAACTCGACTGTCATGTGCGCTCCCCTCCTAACCAACCATAACAAAAATGAAACACATGTTAAAGTCACAGACTACCATGACATTTTGGGTGGGGTTTCCACAACGACCGATAAATGCTACCTTATTACTATTTGAGATATGTGCGTCAACATGTGTTCCATCAATTGTGCCAATGCAGTCCTGGCGGAGTAAATGTTAGGTTTGACATACCATTGCATACCCTAACAAAATTAACTATACTGAATCTTAGAGAATACCTTGAAGAATGACATATATCGTGCATCCTGTGATATCTAAGCAGATGTCTGCTCGAACTTATAATCTAAGGGTCTAATGACATGATCGGACAGACTAACATGTGCGCTCAATCCAATTAAGAAGCACCTGCTTATTGTTTTGGAGGAGTGTTGAAATCGCTCAATTGCTCCTCATATTGACTCATTTTGGGATAATATAAACAGTGTTATTGCGAGCACCTCACGTGGATTGGTCCTTGAAAATCCATGAAATTCGTGAGATCCTACGAGTAATTTTAGAAGATTGATAAATATTGTCTGCTCATTCAAAACATATTATAAAATCGTGTTGGGTGCGTCACAAGCAACTATCCAACCCATTTTGTCACCAATATAAGAAGATGTCTGATCCGACTTTTTGTTGTGATAGATTGTGTAAAATTTAATTATATATAATCAATTAATATTCAGATTTTACGCAAGTATACATATCGTTATCAAGTAATAATGAACTTTCTATTTAAGTCTCAAATATCGATCCTATGTGGAATGCTTAAATTGGAAATGACAAATTTGCTAGGAAATTCACAGAAAGTCAATTGAAATCACTATCACTAATTTTAATTGTTGAGATGTAATTAAATTAAAATTTTAAACTATTATCAAATCAAATATGCAAAATTTAAAACAGTAAACACAATCTATTAACTATGTTTATGTAATGGAGATTCTTATGTGAAAAAACATCATTCCCACTACAATAAGGCTATGATAAAATGAGTGAGATAAATATTCATAATATGTATTGTGCAAAATAGGAGCAATTTTAATTCTTTATCCTGATATAGTGCATAGAAAATCATTGGCTAATCTCATTGTTTAGTCCCTAAATCCATGGCTAGGCTAGGAGGATACCGGCTCCCACTTCCCTTCACCTTAAGGCTAGCTCTCACTTCAGTATTTAAACACTAAGACTGAATTGAAGATTTTAGTCTTCATCATAAAGGTTCTCCAATTCTACACCCAACAAAGAATATTTCCCTATTTATTTGCACTTAATTCCATAAACAATGTTCTCATTCATGGAATCAAATGTGATTCTTACTCTGCTGTAGAACTCATACTCCATTTCGCCAATCGTATGTTGCAAAACAAATTTTAACAATTCAATTAACCAGATCGAAAAGTAAATTAAGTTCGGAGTTAAAAAATCATCACAATTTATTTTACAATTTAATATTAGCACATTCATATTATCTCTTCGTTTCACCATATCTCAGAGTAGGGAGAAAGATAAAAGAAACTACTCAGACTTCATGAGAAAGAAATAACAAAACACAAATTTCGTATATAAAAGAATGTTCATAAAACACTGATAAACAAACAATACTTATCTGAAAACTCTTTCTCAAAGCAAATCCTTTGGACCATTTCCTTAGAAATGCAGGAAGAAGATATCTCTCACTTTTCTCCTTCTCCAACACTCCTACAGAAAGTTTCACACTAAATCTCACCACAAAAACTCTAAACTATGAAAGCAAAATCACTAATTGACTCCAATATGGAAGTGAAATGGAATGATGTGGTGTGAAAAAAGAAAGTAGAGGAGTGAAAAACGTAGATTAACGCTTTTTCTGATGAAATTCGGCCTCAAATAGAGCCCAAGGTCGGTTCTCCAAGAGGTGCCTCCAAAAACTCTTCAAAAAATCATCTAAATACATCGAACCTTCTAGAAACGGGGTCTACACCTCCTTTAGCGTCGTTGGCTCTGAGTAAAAAATCTGTGTTAATTTGTTCTGCGCCATCGGCGCTGCCTTCGGCGCTGCCAATGCTGAACATTTCTTCAAAAACGTCATTTTGACTCCAAATTTCATCATTTTTGTTTTTTTTTTGCTTTAAGCCCTAAAAATCAACAACTTGCAAGAAAATTTGCTTCCTTTTTGCTTTAAGCCCTAAAAATCAATAACCTGCAAGAAAACATCAAAATACCTTTTTTTGCTTTAAGTCCTAAAAATCAATAACCTACAAGAAAACATCAAAATACCTTCCATTAAAATAATATCATCAAAAATAGGTATAAAATATGGGTCTAAAAATGCATATATTTTTGGTGTATCAATGTCATGCATGACGACCTATCAATGAACGTGTTGTAGTACTTGTACATCAAACATATTGTCGTAAGAAACATCCCTCTCCCCTTTCTTCTGCGTGATTCCATGTGGGCCTCCATCTATCTTTTTCTATTTGCATCCATAGTGATGGGTATCCCTAAATGTATTCCCTAAACAATTGTCAGTTCCATGAGAGTTTGAGACCATAACAAAAAATAAAGATTTGCAAATAATTAGAAATGTACAACGGAGCTCACAAGTACAACTCTAGGAAGAAAAAAACTGATAATGCAGTGGAAATGTTCTAGTGATGAAAAATATAAAACATCTCAAATGTTCAAACGATCATAAAAACGACGAATATATGTTACTCTGCGGGTGACAGACATCTGCATGAAGATATCTCTACGGATCGGGTCCTCTATAAATTCTACTGTGAACAGATACAAGTCTTCATCATCATAATTTTTGGTTGTAGCACTTAGGATTTCAAGTGCCTCTACAGTCGTGCTTCTATGAGAAGTCTGACATTCTGCTTTGAAACAAGAAACCACCTCAGATAGCTCTTTTCTGAGAGAAGAAGCACCAGGTTTTCTTTTATCAGCAACTCTCAGACGTTTGGAATGGGAAATGGTTTCATATTCATTCTGATTTGGGATGGGGACGCCAATGAAATCAATCGAACCTCCAGGGAATCCCATATTCACGACATTGCTAGTGAACCCTGTCTCGCTTGGGCTACATGCATGGTTCCCCGTTGCAACCACTCCCCAAAAATGCGGTCGAGTTTCCCTCCAATTCAGGCTCAATTTCAGAAAGCTTAAACTTCTTTACAGCGGGCACTACCTACAAAGATATTGATTAAAACTCAATTTGAATAAACTATAAAGTAACAAAATAAAGATTTTATAAACAAAGCACAATGCAAGTCTTTCAGCCCACCATTCATCCGGTGCATCAATTGTTCATTTTACTGGATCCCAACCAAGACCTGTAGATCGCCTTTTCAATTCCTTCTAAATGTTCTATTCGTTCTTCATTTAGTCTCACTTGCTCTTCATTTGCAACCTATCGTATTCTCTATCTGTACATTCCTTTAAATTTTTGATAATATTTTGCCAACCTTCTTTATTGAAATAGGTCGTAGGCCTATTTCTTCGTTCAATCTCTTTAAGACAAAGATCACAAAATATTATTTCATTTCCTTTTCTCACGATGCGGGTGTAGCAACCTCTTTAAGTTTATTATCCATGTTATTATTATAACAAAAGAAAGTCATGAAATGCAACAATAAAATCAATTAGAAAGTAGAACATGGTGATACTTAAATCACCTAGAATAACCAATATGTGTCATCATCAATATAACTCATTAATTTTTTTTAAGCAGTGACACTCATTAAACTAATTGAACAAAACTTGTTAAGCATGTATTGTTAAAAAATTAGAAAAAACATTCCACTTGTAAAAAAAAAAGTATGCAAGATAAAAGGATACCTTTTAAAAAGAAATCAAAACTTGTTAAGCATGTATTGCTAAAAAAGAAATCAAAACTTGTTAAACATGTAAAGATGTCCAAGCAAACATTGACAACAAAAAAAACACCTACGCATTATAGCTGTATTTCCTTTCTACAAGTGAAAAAGTGATATTTCTAATGTGATATGAAAAGGAGAAAAGTAAAGTGTTATGTAAGAAGAGAGCATACATAAGAAAGAACATATAATATATTTGATTTGGAATTCAAAGTCCTCCAGATGTGTCTTTTTTTCAATCATATGGAGATATCAGTGCCCAGCCATCATCATATTGGAGCTTTGGTGAATATTTCCAATGATTTCAATTCATTTTTATATCATTGCAGGTAGAATGTGGGAGAAAAGAGCGGAGAAATATGCCCCACATAATCATACCAATGGATTTTTCTAACATCTTACAAGTAACCCTAACCGAATAAAGGATCCACGCCACATAATCGCAGATAACGCTTCTCATGCATGTTTACCACAAATCAAAATTGTCATATGTAAATACAGTGTTCTGTAAGAAGAGAGCTCGAAATCTTCTCAGAGAAATAGAATTTTCGAAAGAAGAAACAAGGGAAGAAGAAACTTGCGCCAAAAACAGAGAAATAGAAGAGTTCACAGTGTTCTGGATTTGGCCCTGACAATGGAAGAAGAAAGCCAGATTTGGCCCGACGCTTCAAAAAAAATTTCTGAAAGGCGAAGAGAGCTAAAAAACAAGGGAAGAAGATGGGTTTAGGGTTACTTGCCTCGTGCTCCCTAGATTCGGCCCTGGTAGAGGAAGAAAAAACATGGGGTCAACGACACCAGGCGGGAGACAGCGAGACTGCGCGGGAATAGGGGCGAGGGCAAAAACAGCATTTGTCGAGGGAAAAGCTGGGGCCGCGAGGTCGATCCTGCGACCCGCCTTTCGCTCTTTTCAGATTTTTTTCCGTCGCGAAGCTGCGAGCCAAACGATAACAATTTGCTTTTTGGGGCCGCGAAGCATAAAAAAGCGGCCCCAAACGGAGTCTTAGATAAATTACTTATGCAGTTTGTTATGAACAATAAATAATATTTATTACAACTATATTAAGAGAATTTAAAGGAACTACTTGAAAACTTATAATTAGATATAAAATCAATACAACAATGACAATAAATGGTGTGTTTATCTCATAATAAATAAAAGTTCTTTAACTCGAAAAGAGCAGTAAAATTCTTAAAAATTTTAATGGTTCAACCAACGTCAACTTGTAAGTCTGACAAAAATAAAAATCCTCAATTATTAACAATGATGCATCTATATGAATTAAAATTGCTTATTTATTAAGTTAGGCTCAACTTCAGCGGCATTAAATAGTATCAATAGTATCATTGTCATTAACATAATAATATACATGGATTGATCTGAAATCAGGATTATAAAAACACGAGAAAATTGCCGAGCAAATATTATAAATCTAATTGGTTTAACATTCCATGACAATAATATTGAAAGACTGAAGAGTAAATTAAATGAGAGATGAGCTTACACTATGGCTTGGCTATGATGAGTGACAAAATAGGGTCGATAGTTACGAGGTTGAGGGATAAAAGAGGTAAAGAAGAGAGTAGTCTTAGGTGGTTACGAAGGGAGGATCGACAGTGACTTCAGTCCCCTAACTCATTTCCCCTTTATATTGAACAAAGAGGTATAGCCGAACGAAATGAAAAGAAGACAATCAAAGAGAACTGACAAAAAAAAAAATAATAAGGGAAGGAAAATTTGTACAAATCCTAACTGATCTTCGGTATTACCCAGTGATTTAGGGATAAAATATTATAAGCTAAAATATAATTTATAAATTTTATAACTAGAGTTTTTCCACGGTTTAACACTACGCAGTAGGTATTTTATGCATAATGCACACCTCATTCAAGTAAAATAGGACTTTCATTAGTTTAGAGTATCGATCCCACAGGGAATGCTGTTAAATCTTAAAAACTTTAGAGAAGTTTTAATTGAATAAAAAGAGTCTTAGCATGGAAATAAGTTCGATTTAGGTTATGTTAGTGAATTCTACCAAATTACTACAAATCTTATAAATTCACAATAAATCTAATTTTATTAAAGTTAAGTAAGTTAAAAGAATTCAAGCAATGAAAATTATCCTCCCCTTGCAATGAAATTAGTAATTTCTTTAAAAATGAAACACTTAGAAATTATATTTGAATTTGTGACAAATATGAGCATTCATTTTCTTTACAATTTTCCAAGTGCATAAAGAAATTAGGTTTAACTATATAAGTGTTTCTGTCTGTCACCCTAGAAACCTCCAAGTTACTCCCATTAAATTTATCTCCATATATATATATTTGCACTGATCTTCAGATTACTTTTCCTTCACACTATAGAGTAACGTGGTTTCTACTAGTTGTTAGGCCATAACCCTCCCGGATCTATATGGATTCACAATAGATTTTAACATACTAAATTGTCAGATCGATATCTAAATAAAGCGTGAAGTAAAAAAAAATCACAATAATAATTGTTAATTCTTTCTAAATGTATCCACATACCTACACATATTATCAATTCAACACAAGAGGAAAGTACAAACGATCTAATCATAATACATGGAATAAACACAGTAACACATCATCTTATAATAAGCAAAGTCATACAAAATGAGTTTTTATTAATACAATACAATATGAGTTCACAACCTCAATCTAAAAGGGCCATGAAACCACAGGTATCTTTCCCTCATCTTGGGGATGCTGATACCGCTCTACCTACTCTTTAAAGACCACTGTTGACCTCACTTTTGGTTGAGGTCTAGAAATTTCTTTAGTAGCCTAGGTCTAGCTATAGGACTTTCCTATTGACTAGTCTTAGAAAACTAGAAGAGGTACCCCACCATTAGAAATTCAAAA
>JXCR01137329.1:4606-35912 GCA_002079205.1 Phalaenopsis hybrid cultivar | reverse complement strand
GATGGGGAGGAGGTGGAGACGGGAGGAGGCTGAGAGGGCGAGAGGGAAGGAATGGAGGTCGGGGGGGAGGGAGAGGCGGCGGAAGCGGGAGAAGAGATGGATGGCGGAGAGAGGGGAGGAGGGAAGGAGGAGGCGGATGAGGAGGTTGTGGGCGAAGGTGGTGGCGGGGTGGGGAAGGGAATGGAAGAGGGAGAGTGCGTAGGGGAGGGAGAGGGAAGGAGGGGGTGGTGGTCGGAGGAGAGTTAGGGTTTGCAGAAGAGCGGTGGCGTGGAGGAAGGTGGAGCCGCCGGCGGTGGTGGCGGCCGCGTGAGCGGCTTGGAGTTTGCGGAGAGTGTTGCAGCGCCGGTGTAGGTGGGCTAGGCTCATTAGACGAAGTGGTTTGTTTTGATTTCTTGTTATAAGCTCCAAGATCATTAGTTATTTGCTTTAAAATTGATTTGAATTTTGTTTAGGATCGAGAGCTTATCCAAATAAATGAGCCGAGTTATGAGTAGAAATTTTGAATTGAATTTTTTTCGAGCTGATTTTAAGTCGTATATGGATTGGTCTGAAGTTTGATCTGACTCGGGATCGGCTCGTAGTATTTTTTATTTATGAAAATTATAAATAATGATAAGAGAAGTTGAATATATTGAATTATGAGCCAATTTTCGGGTGATCAGAATAATTTAGTTTGAGCCAGTTAGTTTCTATTCCAAAAAGCTCAATTTGAGCTAGTAGGTTTTGATTTCTAGTCGGGTTGAGATGGTTCAATTCAAGCTGGCTCAACTCGGAATCAAATATAATGAGCCACGAGCTGATTTTGAGCACCTCAACTCGACTTGAAATTGAATCGTTAATAGTCCTAACAATGAATCCTTTGTATTTCATTTCAATAGCCATTATTGGAAAAAAAAATTGTTAGTTTAAATTTATATTTTGAGGTCACAAAAAATATTGAGGAAAATGAATAACAACTAACATGTTGTCAAAGTTTTGAGAAAAGTAGACTGAATTCTGAATAGACCCGGTTGCCTTTTTCCATTTGCTTTCATTCCATTAAATAACAATCTTACAATCTATTTTGGTTACAAAATAAAGTGCATATAATTTATTTTAGGTTACTTAATAGTAGGGTTGTAAACGAACTGAACACGAACGAACAGAGCTTGGGTTCGTGTTTGGTTCGTTTGAAATTTATTTTGTTTGAAATAAACTCGTGTTTGAAATTGTTCGTGAAGTCAATATTCGTGTTCATTTCTTAACGAACGAGCCGAACACGAGCAGAACACGAATTGTTCGCGAACGACGAACCAGTTTGACATCCCTAATATTAATATATATAAATAATATGNGGCTAGACTCACCAGTGCATTCAACCCAGCTGAGAAATACCTGCTAATGGTTTCGGAAGAATGTTGAAACTGCTAATTTTTGTCATACGAAACATATTTGCAAAACGTATTGGGTGCCCATGTAATAACTCTCCGATCCATTTATCTCCAATATTGCTGGACGTCATGCATGGGTTTCGATCTACATATGCGTTGTAGTAATGGTATAACAACGTAAGGGTGAGAGTGACAATGCGTATTTGATTAATCTGCTCATCATCCATAATACAAAAGCCGGAAGGAACATAGACTTTTAAACCAAATAGCAAATAGTGATGTAATATCAGAAAACATGTAAAAAAAGGACAATAGAGTAGAAAGAGTATGTGCATAAATAAGAAAAAAAAGACAGAAGCAGTCCAACAAACAAATAGTCCATGAAATTACATAAATGACATTTAATCTTTCATGAAAGAGCGCAAGTAAGGAAGGCGAAATTCTGGGTCTAAAGTCTCAAAGAACTGCCTCCGGANTAATTTTTTAAAATATCATAAATTATATATATATAATTATTTTAAATTATTTTATATTTCGAAAAATAACGATTCCAACACGAACGAATGCATCACTATTCGTGTTTTGTTCGTTTAATTAACTGAACGAAAAAAATTTGTTCACGTTCGTCTCGTTTACCTATCGAACGAATCGAACACGAACTGTTCGCGAACAACGAGCTTTTTTGACAGCCCTACTTAATATTACATATTCCTAATATAAATATTAAGTTAAAAGGGAAATATATCACAATAAAGATATTGAAAATAAGAAAGCTTCAAATTATAGAAAACTCTTAATTTAGCTACGCGATTTTCATCTTTTCTGATTGACATCCCCTCTCAAATTGATGTTGGCTGACCAGGAAGCATCAATTTGCCAACAAAAAGCTGATAATATTGTCGCGACAAAAAATCCTCAAGCCGTGAGTGTCGAAGCCTTAGAATGTGTCGAAGCCTGAAAACTGCCAAAGCCAAAAAATGTTGAAGCTCAAAAGTGTCGAAGCCCAAAAATGCTGAAGTCTGAAAATGTCGAAGCCCAAAATTGTCGAAGCACAAAAGTATCAAAGCCCAAAAGTGTCAAAGCCCAAAAGTACTAAAGCCTTAAAATGCCAAATCCCAAAAGACCGAAGCCTGATAGTGTCGAAACCCAAGAGGGCCGAAGCCAATTTTTTTCGGCAGCCTAAGAGATCTATGGTTTGTCGAAGCCGAAGCCATCGATCTGGGAATGAGTGTTGAAGCCGAAGCCAGGGCGAACGAATCGAAGTGCAAGAAGCAGTCGAAAATGCCACGGAAACAACAATGCCTAGTGAAAAAGATCATTACAATTGCTCAGATTAAGAACTCGCAGCAAAGGGAAGCTGGCAACAACAATAGAGAGATCTGAATCTGTTACCCAGGAAAGAACGAGCGGAACGTTGACTGGGACATGTCGAGTTCAACGATACCGGAAAATATGTTAGCTATCCGTCGGAGCATCGCAGGACCAGCTCTAGTCCGGAGGCGTCGGCGTTCCGTGTTATGGATTCGGAGCCAGCGCGAACAGACAAGGTCGAACACGTCCCTCTCCTCTTCACTCTCCAGCTCGGAGAGCACCACACGGAGGACGTCGTCCGTGAGAACAGCATTGATGCTCGAATTGGAATCCTCTCGATCTGCGCTCTCCTGCTTCGACATTTTAGGTGGAACCAATGTTGTGAGAAATCGCTGCCTAAATTAGGAACTAGGGATTCGATGGCGATTAGGCCTTTGTAGTAGAAAATCTAACAACTCCACCGATATCCGTTGCTAGGGGATTGAAGGAGAGGGCGAGAATCAAGGCAAAGAAAGAGTTACTCCCTTCCTGTCCTGCAAGAAGGCCGACGTGAAGGGCGTTTTGACAGTACTCCAATAATTATGGGTGGTTAGGGAAAAATTTTGGCTCTGATACCATGTCAAAGTTTTGAGAAAAATAGACTGAATTCTGAATAGGCTATGTTGTCTTTTCTTTTTGCTTTCATTCAATTAAATAACAATCTTACAATCTATTTTAGTTACAAAATAAATTGTATTAAATCAATTTTAGGTAACTTAATAATACAAATTCTCAATCTAAATATTCAGCTAAAAGGAAAATATATCAGAATAAAGATATTGGAAATAATTAAGCTTTTAATTATAGAAAAGTCTTAACTTAGTTGTCTAATTTTCATCCTTCCTGATTGACACATGTAACATTCAGCTCTAATGAGTTTAGGCTGCTTACTTTTGGTTATGTTCAAATATTTAAGAAAAATTTATACATTTTTTTGTGATTTTACATGTCTACCATCAAAAGTTTTAAAATTTATATTTACAACATTTTGGTATTATAAATTTATCCATAAAAAGATGTGTTTGACTTTTAAAAACACAGAAAAAAATAAAATATATTTAGAACATCCTAAAGACTTAGTTAGCAACTTCATAAATTTTTTGTTTTCTAATCTTTTTTTCATATAGTAATTTTAGAGTATTTGGAGATCTTCTTTCTTTTCTCTCAGGATGTAAATGAGTTTAGTGCAGATAATTGGGCTTCGGCAATATGGAGCTTTTTAATAAACCAGTTTGACAGGGTAGTTCAAATGTCAAGACTGCACGGCTCTTTCGGGCACATGAGTGTATTTGCCCCTTCTTATGGTAAGATAATTTATTTCAATTGTTTAATTAGATTTGACATTGGACTAGACATTTATTTCCCTTGATTTTGCAAATTTGGTTTTTTGAACATTCAGATGATGTTTACTCCATGATGCCACATATGTGACCTTGCATCATGCAGTGGTTCAAGTCAAATGCATGTGAGAAAAGAGGTTGCAACTTCATTTTATTTGACTTGCAACATCATCAGGTATGCACCTTCAATTTAGTCAGTTCTCACCTCGATCAATCAGGCAATGGAATCAACATTAACCTTCTTAATTAATTAAACCTCCCACTGAGGAAACAATTTTAGAAATGTCAAGATTAATAGCCAAGATAGTTTGTCACACGTTTTATCCCTCAAGATCACATGCTAGAGTGAAAAACAATGACGAGAGTAGAGTTGAAATGTTAAAAAGAGAACTACAAGGAAAAAGTTGAAGAATCAAAGAAATTGGAATCTTACAAAGAAGGATCATATTACAAAGAAGGATCATATCCAATTGGCCATGCAACTTCTTTCAAGCCTTTTGTGTGCATATTACAAGTAAATGATGCCATGAAGTGTCATTTAATCTTTGAGATGCTAAGAAAATCAGTTGTATGCTGGTTCAACAACTTACTTAGGGGAGTTATCATCTATTTTAATGAGTTTAATCAAACATTCATATCCAAGTTTGTTAGCTCTCATAAGCCACAAAGAAAACTCCCAAACTCTTGAAGATTCTATACAAGTCTTTAGTGAGCCTAATGATCTTCAACATCAAGTTTCAACAGATGAACCTTGATGTCAGAGACTTGGAACTTTTCGTCACCCACATGACACCAGATTAGGATATGTTATCAGTCTACATAAACTAAGGACAAGCCAAGGGGGTTGGCTAACAACCACATTTCAGTCGAAGAATATAATTATTTTTCAAGCTTATCCATAACTAAACAAATTACAAAGATGACAACTTAGAGATCGCAGAAATCTAAAAGATTACATCATCAAAAGGTATTCTTAAAATTTATCAGAAAGTAAATTTGCCAATGAGAATGAAAATTTTCTAATTAAACACTAATATGGAAAAAGGCCAAATAGGAGACATGCCATCTCGATTTTCATATCAAATGTGACTCCTTTGAGACTATTAATGATTGTGATTGTCAAAGCCATTCAAAACAAAAAGTTCTTCATAAAGCCTTTGCCAATGCGAGCAGAAAGCCACCTTTATGATCAAAACAAATACTATGTTTATAATAATCTCATACATGAAGAACGAAAGGAGGAATGTCGGCACCTCCGAAACCTCATTGAGAATCAGATATTACCAAAAAAAATTAAAGGAAATCATAGCCTCAGATGTGAAGAACCAAAGGCAAGGCAAGACACCTCTTGAAGATACAAGCAATGAGCTCATTCTAGTGAGAGTACTACGCATCATTGGTGTAGTATTGTAAGCTTATTTTTTATCCAACACATAAATTTTAAATATTTAATTTTTTTTAAATAATCAAATTTTACATTAAAAGTAATATATTGTCTCAAAAGATAAATTCGATTGTTCAAATAAAGAAGTTCATTTAATATTGTATGAGTTTGCATTTCAAAACAACAAATCTTTTCTTTAACTAACTTAAAGTCTAAATAGAGTTTAAATTAATCTGGGTTACAAACTTTCTATTGAACTAAACAACTACTCTTAATTATAACTTAAGAGATAAGATTTCTTAATAAAACTTTTAATTAAAGCTAAGATTAAGTCTTAAAAAATCCCAAAGTTCGATTTTCAAGATTGTTTACCTTGAATTTCAAATGGGAAAGTTCAAATAGGAATAATAAAGGAGAAAGAGTTAGAAGTGCTTAGAATCTAAGAAACTCATTGACATTTCAACTATCTTAATATTTGGCTTTATTGATTTTGAAATAAAAATAAAATATTTGAGTTGATATTTTATTAGATAATTATGACTTATGTCCCACAATGTCAGATCATATGAAAGCCTAACAAACGAAAAAATTATATCGTATACGGACGAACAATCTAAGAATCCTAAGACTGCAGACGAGATTTAATGAACAAGCAGAACCTCGAAACTTAGACTAATGAAAAATAGAACAAATAAATACTTATAACATGATCCAACAAAGGATCAAACAATCCCAACTCGATTGAAAGTTAACCCAGCTTGCATATGACTACTAGATAAGTCCATATAGCATAGTCAAAACATGCATAACTAATCTTAGGAAATATAAGATAAGATATGATGTCATACAATCTGATTATACAATGAAGATACATAATGTGTAACTAATATGCACATGTAAGAAAAAAACTAATGCAAAAAATATTTTTACAATTTAAAATTTAAATTTTATTTTCCTAATAAAATAAAGAATTTAATTTTGTTCCAATTTTAATGATAAGTGTCAAACAGACTGTGTGTAGGTATGCAGTCTTTAATGATGCATGCATAAAATTTTATATAGACCGAGTCAAGTTTGCAAATCCATGTTCAGTCTATAAGATGATGATTTTCAAAGCAAAATTCACTCATTTTTGTGTATGAATACGCCTAAGAGTAATTTTTTCGTGTATATTCATATAATCGATGGGTTACTTGTTAGTTTTATTTGATTATTTAAATACAATGATATTTGTAAGATGTGAATGTAACATATTATTATTATTATTATTATTATTATTATTATTATTATTATTATTTTGATTATGAGTTTTAAGTTTGAAAAGTTAAGTATGACTTATTTAAGTTTAGGTAATAAATTTAAACTGGTGTAAAAAAATCAATATAATATTTGATTGAATATAACTGAAATTAATATTTACAAAATATATAATATTTTACTTAGGGTATGTTTGGTGCAGCTACAACTTATACAATTATCTTGATAAGCTGCTTATCTTGATAATCTGGTGATGAGCAGCTGATCCGAATAATCTGTCTGTCTGTTTGGTTTGTGAGTTTTGAGAATAGTTGTTTCTGAATAAATGACCAAATGCCTCTGTCCTGGATAAACCTTATTGCACATTGTTGTGTCCACCGAAAAATATAAAGTGGAGCAGAGGAGCGGCAAGGAGTAAGGAGAAGTAAAAACAAAGGTTACCCGTGAGAAAGATTGCCGGAGATGGAGAGATACGAGGATCGATTGCCGGAGGGAGACGCGGTTCGCTGTGCAGAGTCACAACGATGTCTCCGCTTGCTGCAAACTTTAGGGTAGAAGAAGGAAGACGCGGAGAGGACCTCGATGTCGCACCGATGTCGCTTGCTGCGAGCTACGCTAGGGCAGACGAACGGGAGGGGAGGATGTCGCAGATCGCGGGAGCAGACGAAAGGGAGGGGAGGATTTCGCGAATCGTGGAGAGGAAACTAGACAGAGGAATCCACGTCTAATACAAAAATGAAAAATGAGTTTTCTAATAAGACCTGCAAACGCGATTTTCAAACAAACGGTGACGTTTTGTAAATGCCATCGTTGCAAGTAAGCTGTCCCAAACACAGCCTGTGTGTGTGTGTGTATTTGGGTATATGTATGTATATATTGACACTAAGAAAAAAAAATCACTATGACAGCATTTATTTCCAAAAATAATAAAACAGTCATAAATGGGCCGAGAATGCAGTCCCAAACTCCATATGGTCATATGAAATGGGCCGAGATTGCAGCCCATTCAAACAATACATTTTTATTAGTCCATATAAAGCGGAGATTCGTAAACGAAAAACCCTAACCTCAGCTCGAAACCTCTTTCTAGGGTTTTCTTATCTCCAACTCTCCTCTCACCTTCTTCTTCTACCATGGCGACGACGTGCTCTCTTCTATCTCGTTTTCGTGTCATCTGCACCCCTACCTCACGTGCCTTCGCATATCGGACCTTTTCCATCCGCCCCTGTCTGATTCCGCAACTCCGGCCGCTCATCTCCCTCAGCGAGGGCTTGCGTCTTGTGATCGATCGGCGAGGTGTCTCTGGCCGATGTTTTTCGACTCGGTCGACGACCTCATCCATTCAAGATCCGTCTCCGAACNCAAACATACCACATTATTCTCATGCATTTACATATCTAACACCCAATCTTTAATATTTAGATGCATAGCACTGATGATCCTGCATTAAAAGGTCATCGGAGAAAGCAATGATATTAGCACCTTCCAAACTAACCCAATTTCTCAACTTCTATAAATCCTATGTAACATTGCTACAACAATCTTTCACAACAAAATTCACCACAAAAGGACCCATAGATGAATTAGCCAAAGGAGCTTTCCCTAACCGATTATCATAACAAAAGCTACAGCTCCCATTACTTACATCCCAACGGAAAAACTCCTCATTAAATATAGCAATTTTAAGCATTGCCAACATCTTTTATACCAAGAAAAACAACTAATGTCATGTTTTGTAAGAAGTGAACATTACATTATACCACCCAAATTATTCACAGCACATCAAAAACACCATCATTTTAACCTCTAAAGAAAGTGAAATACACTTGGAATGTATGTAAAAATTAAGGTATAGGTGGTAGATATGTAAAATACAAAGGAAAAGAGAGTGGTGTATGTAAATCTTGCTATTAGAACTGTAATAACAATTGTAGCACCCAACAACATTATCATCAGCATTATTTTCCTAAACAGCAACAGAGAAGAGCAAATTCCATAGAATTACTTCCGGATTTTAGAGTATTTGTTTGTATATATGCTTCAACTCTCATGTATATATGTATAGAATTACATATATATATGCCACCAAAACCAATCCTCGAGGAACCACCTCGAAGCCATGCCTTTAACTTCCTTCCAATACCTCCATTTATTCAAGAATTAACAGCTCGAAATGCCCCATGTGATTCTAATGTATTAACATATCTAATACCTATATTAAATAATTGAAATAAACCTTAATATAGAAGCCACAACATATAAGCCAAGTTATTGTAAATGATCCTTCAATGATTTTGAGCCAAACATATGTGCCACTTCATTGTATGTTCTGGAATGTATTTGTAAATACCAATTAATATAGTTTCAGATGCATTGATGCACAATAATGCAAGCTTGGGACATAAGAAGACTACAGAAAACAAAGGAAGAGAGTTGAGAGAAGTTTTAAAGCATAAATTCAACCAAATCTTTTGCAAGACTTCATATTTAGAACCAATTATTGTGTATTTACATATCTAACACCCAAATCTTTCATACCACAAAAAAATGTTTGTTGCAGAATTTTTAAAGCATAAATATGTTCCCATGTATAATAGAACCAAGAAACATAACCACATTAATTCAGTCATAAAAGAGAAGGCCTCTTATTACTCTCTTACGAGGGACACATGACCCGATCATAAATTCAACCATAATTGTTTTGGAGCTGATATGTATGTCCAAATAAATTGATAAACAATGATTGTCAAACCTAATTACCAACATGTTCAAGTTCCAAATTAAGAAAACAAGCTCCCGGCTTAGATTCTGAACATATAACAAGCCGGAATCACAGAACACGTAACCCAAAAGTTGGACGTCCAATTAAACAGGAAACCAACATTAGGAAACAAATAGTATAAGCTGATATTTATGTGAGTTTTAAAAGAGCTATGAAAGCATGCACCAACAAGTTTACACCAATAATCTGAATTCATACACTGCCAAATAGAGCCGGCATAAATCCAAAACCAAGCTTCAAGTAACCAAATGGAGCCGGCAGTATACAATTATTCCCCAGATAATAAGGAAAACAAATACATTAAGAAAGTAGTATGAATAACACTCAAATCTTTAACTTCACAACAACAAAAATCTTTAAAACCCAATCTATAATATTTAGATGAATAACACTCAAATCTTTAACATCACAACAACAAAAAATCCCTATGACCCACTTCCAAAAAGTTTAGGTTTTAAATATATAGATGTAAAGGAATTGTGTGGTATCTATGCAATTTTCCCTAAGATTAGTAGATCTAACTACAGATTTATTCAAGAACTAAATTGATTGTTCCTGTACATCAATCAATCTCTTATTTATAATCACAAAGGCCACAACTCCTAATAAAGGAGAAAAAATAGTTATTGCCATTAATTACTAGAGATGGAAGCCTCTGATTAAATGCCTCCATTCTCACAGATATCAAAGCATGTGGTTGAAGACCCTACAACAAATGAATAACTCCCAAATAAACACATAAACAATACAATGATGATCCTGCACATAAAANCATCAATAGAGATAAATGTCAGAGATACTCAAAATTAGCCTTTAATACATTTACCAACAATCAAATACCAAATACATTTACCAACAATCAATTACCAAAGTTAGTAGATATTACCTGCTATGAACAACATATTGCTCGCAACTTGGATTGAAGTAATGATAATTGACAGCTAATATGTAAGAAAAAAAAATTAAATTTTCAAGAAAAAAAGATTGCAAGGATGGAAATGGATTTGATTCTCATAGAACCATCCAATTGAGTTGCTCAATGCTTTTTTTCCTTGTTGTATTTGTATATCAATCTACAGCCTTTTCATGGTTGCATGCTGTGAACTCTATCATTGCCTCATGCTTAAGTACAACTAATCTCGCTTTCTTAATTATGCTAAGAGAAATAAATTCAGTAAATTGAATACCATAAAGGCATTTAATCGTATTATGTATCATCAGTCCTCAAGAAATAAACCCAAAAGAATCACTAACTTTTGAATAGCATGGAGTCCGTATGAACATAAAACGGTAAAAAAAACCGTATGCTGTGAATATGCGCTGTTCGACGATAGGTTGGGATGAAGAATGAAAAAGGGAACTGTCTTGATGCTTCAAACATATCACCGAAACAGCGGATCTATATTTTTATCAGAGTAGATCTAGGTTTAGCCAACTCAGCACTTCCAAACAACTGGATCGACTGAAATTTCTTGCCAATCTCAGATCTCTCGGCGAAATAGGGGAAAGAAGGGACGAGGCGATTGTTTTGTTACCTGTGGAGGAGCGACGGAGGTGAGATCGAGCAACACTTGCGAAGGAAGGGCGGCTGCGGGGTTGAGGGTAACCGAAGGAAATTTTGGAGCCGAAACGCGGATCGCGGGGATATACCCGCGATCCGCGTGTAACATAAATAAAAAAAATTGTTCTAAAAAACGCAGGGAAGACGTGATTTTCAAACGCTACGGCGGCGTTTTCAAAAACGCCGCCACACATTTAAGCTGTCCCAAACGGGGCCTTAGTTAGCAACTTCATAAAATTTTTGCTTTCTAATCTTTTTTTTTTTCATATTGTAATTATAGAGTATTTGGAGATCTTCTTTCTTTTTTCAAAGGATTTAAATGAGTTTGGTGCATGTAATTGGGATGTTGCAATATAGAGTTTTTTAATAAACCAGCTTGACACGGTAAGTCAAGATTGCAGGGCTCTTTTTGGCACATGAGTGTATTTGCCCCTTCTTATGGTAAGATAATTTATTTCAATTGTTTAATTAGATTTGACATCGGACTAGACATATTTTTTTTTCCTTGATTTTGCAAATTTGGTTTTTTGAACATTCAGATGATGTCTACTCCATGATGCCACATATGTGACCTTGCATCATGCGGTGGCCCAAGTCAAATGCAGGTGAGAAAAGAGGTTGCAACTTCATTTTATTAGACTTGCAGCATGATCAGGTATGTACCTTCAATTTAGTCAATTCTCACCTCGATCAATCAGGCAATGGTATCAACATTAACCTTCTTAATTAATTAAACCTCCCACTCAGGAAACAATTTTAGAAATGTCAAGATTAAGAAGATAGTTTGTCACATGTTTTATCCCTCAAGGTCACATGCTAGAGTGAAAAACAATGACGAGAGTAGAGTTGAAATGTAAAAAAGAGAACTACAAGGAAAAAGTTGAAGAATCAAAGAAATTGGAATCTTACAAAGAAGGATCATATCCAATTGGCCATGTAACTTCTTTCAAGTCTTTTGTGTGCATATTACAAGTAAATGATGCCATGAAGTGTCATTTAGTCTTTGAGATGCTAAGAAAATCAGTTGTATGCTGGTTCAACAACTTACTTAGGGGAGTTATCATCTATTTTAATGAGTTTAATCAAATATTCATTTCCAAGTTTGTTAGCTCTCATAAGCCACAGAGAAAACCCCCAAATTCTTAAAGATCCTATACGAGTCTTTAATGAGCCTAATGAGCTTCAACACTAAGTTTCAACAGATGAAGCTTGATGTTAGAGACTTGGAACTTGTCGTCACCCACATGACACCAGATTAGGATAAGTTATCGGTCTACAGAAACTAAGGACTCTAGGCAAGGGGGTTGGCTAACAACCACATTTCAGTCAAGGAATATAATTCTTTTCCAAGCTTATCCATAACTAAACAAATTACAAAGATGACAACTTAGAGATCGTAGAAATCTAAAAGATTACATCATCAAATGGTATTCTTAAAATTTATCAGAAAGTAAATTCGCCAAAGAGAATGAAAATTTTCTAATTAAACACTAATATGGAGAAAGGCCAAATAGGAGACATGCCATCTCGATTTCCATATCAAATGTGACTCCTTTGAGACTATCAATGATTGTGATTGTCAAAGCCATTCAAAACAAAGAGTTCTTCATAAAGCCTTTGCCAATGCGAGCAGAAAGCCACCTTCATGATCAAAACAAATACTATGCTTATAATAATTTCATACGTGAAGAACGAAAGGAGGAATGTCGGCACCTCCGAAACCTCATTGAGAATCAGATATTACCAAAAAAATTAAAGGAAATCATAGCCTCAGATGTGAAGAACCAAAGGCAAGGCAAGACACCTTTTGAAGATACAAGCAATGAGCTCATTCTAGTGAGAGTACTATGCATCATTGGTGTAGTATTGTAAGCTTATTTTTTATCCAACACAAAAATTTTAAATATTTAATTTTTATTTTAAATAATCAAATTTTACATTAAAAGTAATATATTGTCTCAAAAGATAAATTCGATTGTTCAAATAAAGAAGTTCATTTAATATTGTATGAGTTTGCATTTCAAAACAACAAATCTTTTCTTTAACTAACTTAAAGTCTAAATAGAGTTTAAATTAATCTGGGTTACAAACTTTCTATTGAACTAAACAACTACTCTTAATTATAACTTAAGAGATAAGATTTCTTAATAAAACTTTTAATTAAAGCTAAGATTAAGTCTTAAAAAATCCCAAAGTTCGATTTTCAAGATTGTTTACCTGGAATTTCAAATGGGAAAGTTCAAATAGGAATAATAAAGGAGAAAGAGTTAGAAGTGCTTAGAATCTAAGAAACTCATTGACATTTCAACTATCTTAATATTTGGCTTTATTGATTTTGAAATAAAAATAAAATATTTGAGTTGATATTTTATTAGATAATTATGACTTATGTCCCACAATGTCAGATCATATGAAAGCCTAACAAACGAAAAAATTATATCGTATACGGACGAACAATCTAAGAATCCTAAGACTGCAGACGAGATTTAATGAACAAGCAGAACCTCGAAACTTAGACTAATGAAAAATAGAACAAATAAATACTTATAACATGATCCAACAAAGGATCAAACAATCCCAACTCGATTGAAAGTTAACCCAGCTTGCATATGACTACTAGATAAGTCCATATAGCATAGTCAAAACATGCATAACTAATCTTAGGAAATATAAGATAAGATATGATGTCATACAATCTGATTATACAATGAAGATACATAATGTGTAACTAATATGCACATGTAAGAAAAAAACTAATGCAAAAAATATTTTTACAATTTAAAATTTAAATTTTATTTTCCTAATAAAATAAAGAATTTAATTTTGTTCCAATTTTAATGATAAGTGTCAAACAGACTGTGTGTAGGTATGCAGTCTTTAATGATGCATGCATAAAATTTTATATAGACCGAGTCAAGTTTGCAAATCCATGTTCAGTGTATAAGATGATGATTTTCAAAGCAAAATTCACTCATTTTTGTGTATGAATACGCCTAAGAGTAATTTTTTCGTGTATATTCATATAATCGATGGGTTACTTGTTAGTTTTATTTGATTATTTAAATACAATGATATTTGTAAGATGTTAATGTAACATATTATTATTATTATTATTATTTTGATTATGAGTTTTAAGTTTGAAAAGTTAAGTTTGACTTATTTAAGTTTAGGTAATAAATTTAAACTGGTGTAAAAAAATCAATATAATATTTGCTTGAATATAACTGAAATTAATATTTACAAAATATATAATATTTTTACTTAGGATATGTTTGGTGCAGCTACAGCCTATACAGATTATCTTGATAAGCTGCTTATCTTGATAATCTGGTGATGGGCAGCTGATCCGAATAATCTATCTGTCTGTTTGGTTTGTGAGTTTTGAGAAAAGCTGATTCTGAATGAATGACCAAAATGCCCTTGTCTTGAATAAACCTCACTGCACATCGTTGTGTCCCCCGAAAAGTATAAACTAAAGTAGAGGAGTTGCACAGGAGCAAGGAGAAGAAAAAATAAAGGTTACATGTGAGAAAGATTGTTGGAGATGGAGAGATACGAGGATCGATTGCCGGAGGGAGACACGGATCGCTGTGCGGAGTCAGCGACGATGTCTCCTCTTGCTGCAAACTTTAGGGTAGAAGAAGGAAGCCGCGGAGAGGACCTCGATGTCGCGCCGATGTCGCTTGCTCCTAGCTACGCTAGGGCAGACGAACGGGAGGGGAGGATGTCGCGGATCGCGGCGACAGACGAAAGAGAGTAGGAGGATGTCGCGGATCGCGGCTGCAGACGAAAGAGAGGGGAGGATTTCGCGGATCGCAGAAGGGCATATAATGTCTTTCGCGCGATCCGCGTTTAATACGAAAATGAAAAATGAGTTTTCTAATAAGCCCTGCAAACACGATTTTCAAACAGATGATGCCATTTTGAAAACGCCACCGTTGCAAATAAGCTGTCCCAAACGCACCTATAGTGTGTTTATATTGTGTATATGTATGTATATATTGACACTAAGAAAAAAAAAATCACTATGACAGCATTTATTTACAACAATAAAAAAACCGTCATAAATGGGCCGAGAATGCAGTCCCAAACTCCATATGGTCATATGAAATGGGCCGAGATTGCAGCCCATTCAAACAATACATTTTTATTAGTCCATATAAAGCGGAGATTCGTAAACGAAAAACCCTAACATCTGCTCGAAACCTCTTTCTAGGGTTTTCTTATCTCCAACTCTCGTCTCACCTTCTTCTTCTTCTACCATGGCGACTACGTGCTCTCTTCTATCTCGTTTTCGTGCCATCTGCACCCCCACCTCACGTGCCTTCGCATATCGGACCTTTTCCATTCGCCCCTGTCCGATTCCGCAACTAAGGCCGCTCGTCTCTGTCAGCGAGGGCTTGCGTCTTGTGATCGATCGCCGAGGTGTCTCTGGCCGATGTTTTTCGACTCGTTCGACGACCTCATCCATTCAAGATCCGTCTCCGAATTGGAGCAACCGGCCCCCGAAGGAGACGATTCTGCTTGATGGATGCGACTTCGAGCACTGGCTTGTTGTTGTGGAGAAGCCCGATGAGAAATTGACCAGGGATGAGATTATCGATTCATATATTAAAACACTAGCCCAAGTTGTCGGAAGGTTTGCTCCGCTCTTTCTACCTTCTGGTTCTTGGCACAGTTCTTCATACTGTAATTTACTGTACTGTGTATAGATAATGGGTTCTTATTAGGTNAACACTAGCCCAAGTTGTCGGAAGGTTTGCTCCGCTCTTTCTACCTTCTGGTTCTTGGCAGATTTCTTCATACTGTAATTACTGTACTGTGTATAGATAATGGGTTCTTATTAGGAAGGTGGTACGGATTCACAATCTTGAACCCTAGCGCATACTGTGTTTTACATGGCGGATGTAGTTTTTATTCTTAGGCTTTTTTCCCAAATCTTTATTTATTTATTTATTTTTTAGCTTAAATGTGATATGAACGCGGACTCAGCCATTATGCATATTTTAATAGAGATTAATATTACTTATTTTTCCACTTAATCAACCCATTGTTTTGTCAATATAAATGTACTTGTGCTGCACATACATTGATTGCAAACAAAGTAAAGAACCCTAAGAGGAGCCAAAAAAAACGAAAAAAGGAAGAACAAATAAGGGAAATTTACATGCATGCCACACAAAAATTTGATCTTTTCATGATAACACCTTGGTATTAAAAACCTATCAATGAAAATGTATATTTCACTTTTAAAAAACTAGTAATAGTGGCATATTTGCTGTGATGTCAAAGATTTGAGTATTATGTATATAAATAAGAAAGTCTAGCTGTTTGTTATGTAAATANTATTTTCTGTGATGTCAAAGATTTGAGTATTATGTATATAAATAAGAAAGTTTAGCTGTTTGTTATGTAAATTGATAAGAATTGTGTGGTATGTATGTATATGCCCCAAAAAATAATTGTCCTTGTGCTTTTTGCTTATAGTTCTTGTGCTTACTTTGTATATTGGCATAATTTTTATTTTTTATTTTTATNTAAGAATTGTGTGGTATGTATGTATATGCCCCAAAAAATAATTGTCCTTGTGCTTTTTGCTTATAGTTCTTGCGCTTACTTTGTATATTGGCATAATTTTTAGTTTTTTTTTTTTAATTTTTGCAGTGAGGAGGAGGCAAGAATGAAAATATATTCTGTTTCAACCAAGCACTACTTTGCTTTTGGAGCTCTGGTCTCTGAAGAATTGTCATACAAAATCAAGGGTATGAATTTGATCAGCTGCTGCTTTCTTCAAAACTCAAGCTTTTAACTTTCTTTATCGNTATTTGCTGTGATGTCAAAGATTTGAGTATTATGTATATAAATAAGAAAGTTTAGCTGTTTGTTATGTAAATAGATAAGAATTGTGTGGTATGTATGTATATCCCCAAAAAATAATTGTCCTTGTGCTTTTTGCTAATAGTTCTTGTGCTTACTTTGTATATTGGCATAATTTTTAGTTTTTTTTTTTATATTTTTGCAGTGAGGAGGAAGCAAGAATGAAAATATATTCTGTTTCAACCAAGCACTACTTTGCTTTTGGAGCTCTGGTCTCTGAAGAATTGTCATACAAAATCAAGGGTATGAGTTTGATCAGCTGCTGCTTTCTTCAAAACTCAAGCTTTTAACTTTCTTTATCACATTCAATGCAGCTCTTCCGGGTGTCCGTTGGGTTCTTCCAGATTCTTATCTTAATGTTAAAGAGAAAGATTATGGAGGTGATGTGATGTTCTTATATAATTGTTTGTTGTTGCTTGAAATTTTTTAATTTTCAAGGTTGTTTTTGAAAAAAAATACTGAAAAAGTTAGTTCGCCGCTCTTTCAATATGGCTTACTTTGTCAGTCATATGCTTATTTTTACTCTTTTATGAATCTTTGGATCTTTCATGCGGTCCTTAATTTAATTTCTACATGATATGTTACAGTATCTTTTAAATGAGCTTGTTTAATAGGTTTCAAGGCATTTTATAATTGGGTCATTTACATACATAGCACACAATTCTTATGTATTTACAAATCTCACACCTAAACTTTCATACTTAACACATTACACTCAAATCTTTAATGTCACATAAAAAACAGCACAATTCCCTTTTAAAAAGGGAATGCCCTTTTTCATGCACAAGTTTAAAGCAACAGAGCACTACTTTATGTAAATATGAAAGTTTTGATTTGTAAATTTCCCTTTATAATTTTATCAATTTTTGTGCTTTTTTTCTTCTTTTACTTATTTTATGCCACTTCTTGAATTAAAATGATTTTTGTTTTTTGTTGAGGGGGTAAAACAATGATCATGTATTCTTTGATTATTTTCTTAGGGCTTATGTAGATGGAATCATGTTACTGATAATTTTGTTTTCATTTATTTTGACCATGGAATTCATATACTTATAATGGAGAGTTTTTTTTTTTTAAATGCGTGTACAGTAGGGGTGTAAGTGAGTCAAGCCGACTCGAGCTCGGCTTGATAAGTGGCTCGTGAAATGAGCTCAATGAACTAACAAGCCAAGCTCAAGCCAGCTCCAACTCGACTTTTTAGCTCATGATCCGGCTCGTTTTAAAGAAAACTAATATAAAATATACTAAAAATATATTAAATTTCAAAACTTCAGCTTTAAAGTATTAAAAATATTTTAAAAAATATTTTGTTTTGTATATTAGGTAATTTTTTATTATTCACGTCTTAATTGCTCATTATATTTGTCATTTTATTATAAAATTAGCTTAAATTAATATTATTTTCTCTTCTTTATATCAAACAAGTCAACTCACAAGCTGGCTCGAAGTTGTAGACTTGAGCTGGAGCTCGAATTAGATAAAATTAATCAAGCTCAAGCTCAAGCCGAGGATGGCTCAAGTTCGACTCGACTCATTTATACTCTTAGTGTACAGTATATAGTTAATACTTATTTTGGACCACGTTTGACCAAATAATGAAATTTGGAAATTTTATCTTTTTTCAACACATGTATTCCCACTTCAATCAGACAAATGAACCCAAGTGATCTTATATATTTGACATTAGTACGTAATTTTTTTTTTTTTTCATGTTCCATACATGTTTTTCTCTTGTGAACTACCTCATTTTCCAAGAAGTCAAAATTTTTAAATTATAAGTTAAAACAAATGGCCGGTCGAGTTACTAGCGATGCTTTTCTTGTTGATGCCTTTGAAGGTTTATGAAAAATAAATCAAGTATTACCTGCATTATTATGCTTACTTTCTTGGTACAAATTTATGCTGATTTTGTTGCATCTAATGAATTCTTTTGCAATTCTCAAAAGATCACTTTTTATTTTTCCTTTCACCTCTTATTTGGATTCATTCTCGTCATGATTTCGAGGCAGTGCAGTAGAATTTACTCTAAAGCTTATTCTACCANTAATGAATTCTTTTGCAATTCTCAAAAGATCACTTTTTATTTTTCCTTTCACCTCTTATTTGGATTCATTCTTGTCATGATTTCGAGGCAGTGCGGTAAAATTTACTCTAAAGCTTATTCTACCAGTAAACTGTGCGTATTTTTTATTTTGAGAGTTCAAAGATGTTTAATTGGGTACACAATGCTACATTTACTTTTTCTCCCGAACAAAGTTAGGCTATACTTGCAAGTTTACTGCTTTTGTTTACTGTGCTAATCTTTAAGTGAACATGTATGTTATAATGGTTAAGTTTTTATAAATTTCACTTTTTTATTGATTTGTTACTTTTTCTTTAAAAATGAATAGCATATGCCATTCATTTGAAGAATTTGTTTTTCTGTAAATTTATCTTATTTGCATTTTGTAGCCTGGTAATTGAATGCATCAAACTCATGTCTATATTTCATAATTTTCTTTTCTTTCACCTCACAATTAATGTCATGTTTTATTTCTGATATTTGAATATTGTTTTCAATCCAATTTTGCCATCGCAAAAATTTTNTTGTTACTTTTTCTTTAAAAATGAATAGCATATGCCATTCATTTGAAGAATTTGTTTTTCTGTAAATTTATCATATTTGCATTTTGTAGCCTGGTAATTGAATGCATCAAACTCATGTCTATATTTCATAATTTTTTTTTCTTTCACCTCACAACTAATGTCATGTTTTATTTCTGATATTTGAATATTGTTTTGAATCCAATTTTGCCATCACAAAAATTTCTAATGTTGATTTTATGCTTTATGCCATTTCATTCAAGCAAGTTTCAAATTCTAATACCTTTTAACTATTTAGCAAGGAGATTGACCTTAGAAATCGAGGCGATACCAAAATTGAAATAATAGTATGTTGCTTGAGTTGTTTGAACAAAAGTTGTTAACTTGTCACCAATGTTTGAGTTATTTTTATTCGTNATTGACCTTAGAAATCGAGGCGATACCAAAATTGAAATAATAGTATGTTGCTTGAGTTGTTTGAACAAAAGTAGTTGTTAACTTGTCACGAATGTTTGAGTTGTTTTTATTCGCAACATTCCACCATTTATCCCAAAAGTAAATGCTACGTGGGATAAATTAACAAATACTTTTAAATAAGTAGCAAAAGATGTACTTGGAGAATCAAAAAAAAAAGTTTTTTTAAATAAAAATAGTTGGTGGTGGAATAATAATGTGCAAGAAAAGATAAAATATAAGAAGTTCTGTTATAAAAATTGATTTAAATGTAAAATCTTAGAGAACTGAGAAAAATATCAAATGATCTACAGGAAGTCTAAAATAACAATATGTGACGCTAAAAATTCTGTTTTTAATGATCTTTATAATAGATTAGATATTAAGGACGGTGAAAATGTATGTTTAAACTAGTCAAACAAAGAGAAGAAAAGTAAAGATTTAACTCGAGTAAAGTGCATTAAAAATGAAAATAAAAAAGTGTTTCTTAGAAAAGGATATTCAATATAGATGGGTGAGTTATTTTGATAAACTATTTAATGAAGTTTCTGAAAAATACGATCAACGTTAGTGATATTAATATCGTTAATAATAATAAAACGTTTCATATTTACCGTCGTATTAGTAAAAAAGAAGTTGATGAGGCTTTAAAGAAAACTAAGGGTGGAAAGTCTGTAGGACCTAATGTTATCCCAATTAAAGTATGAAAATGTTTAGGATATTTGGGAGTTTCTTGGCTTACTAAACTATTTAATATTATTTTAAAAACTAAAAAGATGTTTGAGGAGTGGATGAATTGTATTTTGGTCCTCATTTTTAAGAATAAAAGGAATGCACAAAAGTGCAAATTATAAAGAGTATTTTGGTTCCCATTTTTAAGAATAAAGGGGATGCACAAGAGTGTGCAAATTATAGTAATTAAGTTGATGGTGTCATACTTTAAAATTATGGGAGATGGTAATTGAACATAGGTTAAGACGTATTACAAAGATTTCTCATAATCAATTTGGATTTATGCCGAGTAGGTCTACTATGGAAGCTATACATTTATTGAGAAGTTTGATGGAGAAGTTCAGACATAATAAGGAGAATCTACATTTGATTTTTATTGATTTAGAAAAAACTTACGATTAAGTTTCAAGATATCCTTTGGGGAGTTCTTGAGAGGAAAGGTGTTGATATGACTTATATTCAAGACATTAAAGATATGTATGCTAGAGTTGTTACTTGTGTTCGAACTGAAGGAGGATTGACCAAATATTTTTCTATTTCTGTTGGATTACATGAGGGATCGACTTTAAGCCCATATCTTTTTGCTTTAGTTATGGATGGTCTTACTGGACATTTACAGGAGGATGTACCTTTGTCTATGTATATTCTTCTCGTGGATAAAACGAGAGAAAAAGCTCAGGAAAAACTTGAATTATGGAGGTCTGCAATCCTTCTCGTGGATAAGACGAGAGAAAAAGCCCAAGAAAAACTTGAATTATGGAGGTCTACGTTGGAGTCTAAAGGCCTTCATTTTGAGTAGAACTAAAACTGAATACATGAAATGTAATTTTAGTAGTAGCTCTAGTGACAGAAGTGTAACTTCAGGTGATCTAATTATTAAAAGGTGTGAACGATTTAGATGTCTCGGATCTGTTGTTCAAAGCAATAGATGGGGATGTTAATAGTAGAATACAAGTTGGTTGGTTGAAGTGGAGGAATGCTTCGGGCCTTTTGTGTGATAGATAAGTACCGCTTAAACTGAAATGAAAGTTTCATAAGACGGTGGTGAGACCTGCAATGCTATATGGCGCTGAATGTTAGCCTTTAAAAGAGAAGCATAATACAAAGATTAAGTGTTGCCGAGATGAGAATGATTAGGTGGATGAGTGGCTTTACACTTAGAGACAAAATGAGAAATGAATATATCTAAGTGTTGCCGAGATGAGAATGATTAGGTGGATGAGTGGCTTTACACTTAGAGACAAAATGCTAGTGTTGCCGAGATGAGAATGATTAGGTGGATGAGTGGATTTACACTTAGAGACAAAATGCGACAAGATGAGAATGATTAGGTGGATGAGTGGCTTTACACTTAGAGACAAAATGCGGAATGAATATATTCGTGTCAGTGATTAGGTGGATGAGTGGCTTTACACTTAGAGACAAAATGCGAAATGAATATATCCGTGATCGGGTTGTTGTAGCTCCTGTGACGGACAAAATTAGAGAAAGTCGTCTTAGATGGTTTTGTCACATTAAGTGTTAACCATCTGATGATTCAGTTAGGAGAGTAGATGTTTCAGATTCAATCATGTTAAGNTTGCTTGGGCTTTCATTTCTTGTTCGGATTCGATGCTACATAAATTCTTGGCTAACAAGTATGGTACTAATTTATGGAGCTATAACTTTAAAAGAAGTTACTCCATTTCCTGGAAGACTGTAGCGGGCTGCTAGTTTCAATAAGATCATTCGTTGGAATGTGTGTGGTGGTAATAATATCCAAATTGTAACCCAAATTTGGATAAATGATTGCATGCCAAGCCGATGGCCCACATTTGTTAATTCTTTTTTGTNGTGGTGGTAATAATATCCAAATTGTGACCCAAATTTGGATAAATGATTGCATGCCAAGCCGATGGCCCACATATGTTAATTCTTTTTTGCATGAAACCAAACAAGTTGTTGATTTGGTTAACAATCAAAGCTGGAACATACAGAAATAAGATCGCACTATTGTGTGGAGCTCGCTGATATTATACTCCATATCCCCTCAAGCTTGACCTCAGCAGAAATTCTCCTAAACTTTGTAAGCGACTTGCTGGAATTTCTATTACTNGTTTAGTGTCCTTGGACATAGTTTTGTTGCTTTTCTTTTGATTAATGCAAATGTAATATTTCNGTTTAGTGTCCTTGGACATAGTTTTGTTGCTTTTCTTTTGATTAATGCAAATGTAATATTTCAAAAAAAAAAAATGTAATTTACAGTATTGCTTATCAGTCATTTGTTTCAATTGATTGAGTTTTTTTTCTAAATTTAAATAGTCTTAAAATTATTTCAAATCAAACCTAGAGCATAAATTCCCTAGCTTCAATATCTAAAGACCTTGGTTCATATGAAATGATTTATGGTAAAACTCAGCCATACAACACTTAAGCGGTGACATTCCAATCAAACTGTGAGTATTGATAATATAGAAAAAAATTATGCCCAAGGCAAAATTTCCAAACATTATGACGGCATATTTCAAAGCAGCACAAATAAAACTCACTCATCCTAGTTTCCTTGAGAAGATCAAGAGCATCCTTCCGTTAGGAGACAACAATTCCTTTTTTTCGATCAAGCAACCTTCAAGCCAAGGAAATACCTCAGAGATCCTAAGTCATTGGTTTAAAAANTAATATAGAAAAAAATTATGCCCAAGGCAAAATTTCCAAACATTATGACGGCATATTTCAAAGCAGCACAAACAATATTACAAACAACTATTGATAATCTCTAATTGTCTGTCAATTCTAAATGACAAGAATTGACATTGCCCCGGTGAGCAAATAATTTTTCCAAAAGAAACTAGAAAAAAATGAGCAAGAAAATAAGAGACCTTGCTTTGATATAATCACATGTGAAAGTCAATGCAACTTACAAATATTAAAATCAAATGTGGCGGCCACTGATAAAGTGCGGGTTTTGGGAGGAAAAAAAAAAATTATTCCTCTTCAATTTCAAAGAAAATGATAATAAGATAAATAGAGAGGGATGGCTCCCATAGTAAGAAACTAATAAAATCAGCCATAACTACTCATGCATGATAAAAGAAGAAAACAAGAATTATGACAAACCAATAATTCTAACTTCTAGAAATAGAAAATAATAATAATAGAATATACTAAAAATAAAATCTTTGTAAGAACCAACACACCCCTCAAGCTGCAGCATTGATATCTATCATGCCCAACTTGCTTACAAGGAGCTAAAAATTAGGCTTGAACAATCCTTTGGTGATTTGTTATTTGTTGAGCAATAGGAACAAATGGCATACAACTAGCTCCACAATCAATCTTCTCTTCTATGAAGTGTTTGTCAATCACCGCATGTTTTGTTTGATAATGCTGCATTGGATTTTCTGCAATGATTGTGATTCTTTTATTTTCACAATATAACTTCATTGGCAACCTTATCGAAATCTACAGCCCCCCACGAATTCTTTTCAACCATAAAATCAACATACTTCATTAGCAAAGACCTTGTATTCTAGCTCAGCACTACTCCTTGCAACCACATTCTATTTCTTTGGCATGTAACCAAGTTTCCCCACATATAGGTGCAGTATCTAAAAGTTGATCTTTCAATAACTGAGTCTACCCAATCTATATCAGTGTACGCCTCTATGCCCTTTTATGTGGTCCTTTGAAAGAGTAAGCCTTTTCCTGGTATATCTTTTAGATAATGGAATTTTGTTGACTGCTTCAAGGTGTTTTTCATGGAGTGAATGCGTAAATTGATTTATCAAACTCAGAGCAAAAGCAATATATGGCCTGGTATGTAAAAAGAATACCAGTTTCCCCACCAATTTTTGATACCTAACTATATTCATTGAATAACCTTCCTTCTCATCTCCCAACTTTTTATTGGGATTAATTGGAGGGTCTGCATGTTAAAACTCACTCATCCTAGTTTCCTTGAGAAGATCAAGAGCATCCTTCCGTTAGGAGACAAAAATTCCTTTTTTTCGATCAAGCAACCTCCAAGCCAAGGAAATACCTCAGAGATCCTAAGTCATTGGTTTAAAATACAGATGATAAAGAAGTCTTCAAACTATTCATCTCATATGCATCATTTTCGGTGAGAATAATATCGTCCACATACACAATTAATATGGCTATATTCCCATCATTTGAATGTCTAAAAAACATTGTATAATCTCATTGCCCATGAATATACCCTTAACATTTAACAAATAGTGTAAATTTCTTAAACCACGTTGTCAGTGACTACTTCAGCATGTATAAGAACTTTTTTAGTTCACACACCTTTGTACCAAACTTCTCGTTGAATCTCGAAAGTGTATTCATTTACACCTCTTCCTCCAAGTCTCAATTGAGGAAGACAATCTTTATATTCAACTATTGTAGGAGCCAGTCAAAATTAGTTCCAAGTGACAGAAAAACCCTTACAAAGTTTAATTTTGTGATTAGAGTGAATGACTAAATAATCAATTGTATAGGTTTGAATAAATCCCTTAATAACCAATTGAACCTTGTACCGTTCTAGAGAGCCATCAGAAATATACTTAAATGTAAACACTCATTTACACCCAATAGTAATCTTTCTTATAGATAGAACAACCAATTCACACATGCTATTTTCTTTCAAGAGTTTTCATTTTCTAGAAAATAGTTTACTTCCACTTAGAGACTTGCAGACATCTTGCACAGTTCTAGGAATTTCCATACCCAATAATTATGTGGTAAAAGCAAAGAAAGTGTGTGAGAAGTTTTCATATGACACTTAATGGGATAATGGATATTGGGTGCAAGACATTTCTCCAATGAGAAGGATATACTCAATAAACTCAGGGCTAAAAGACTCAAAAATTGAAGATGAAGTAGACTAAACATGTGGTAAAGGATTAGTGAGAACAATACTTGTTGTGGATTTTAGACAGTATAAAATATTCGTGGACCCTTTTAATTAAATTTTCCTCTGTCGTAAGTAGATAATATCAAACGGCACCACTATCGTAGTTCTTTTTCCTTATTATTCTTTATTATAAATATCATGAGATGGCATTATAAGAACATCAATATCTAAAAGACTCGACACTCTCTCCTGATATAAAATCGCTTGTGTTTTTCAGGTTGAACAATTAAGGATAGAGAAATACTATTTTGAGTTTCTTCAATTTGAAAAAAAAAATTATTTTGTTCCCTCCTTGAAGATGAGGTTTCAAAAAGATTGCAATTAAAAAAAAAGTAACATCTATGATAACAAATATATTTTAGACTTTAGATCAAAGCATTTATATCCATTTTGGATAGGAGCATACCAAGAAACACAATTTTAGCTAGGGATTCATGTTTTCCTTGATTATGAAGGTGAATGAAAGCAATACACTCAAATATCTTTAGAGATAGAAAAAATTAGAGATGATTCTTTGGAAAAAAAATCGAAAAAACATCAAAAGGTGCTTCAAAATTTAAAACTTTATTGAGTATTCTATTTATGAGAAAAATAACAGTAAGAACTGGTTCACCCAAAAAAAATTTAGGCATCTGACTAGTAAATAGCAATTCCCGAGCAACATACAATAAGTGTTTGTACTTCCTTTCAACCACGCCATTTTATTTGTGAAGTGTTGGCACAAGAGCTATGATGAATTATTCATTTTTCGAGAAACAATTGACCCAAAATATTATTGAAATATTCTCGATTATTATCATTCAGTAATATTTGAATGATTTTGGAATTGCGTGTGTACCATGGTATAATTTTCCTTTTAAATTATTTTCATTTCAGATTTTTCTTTCATTAAACAAACCTAACCTAACCTAGTGTGATCAACAATGAAATTCATAAACTATTTTTCCTCAGAATGTGTAAGATTTTTATAAGGACTCCAGATATTGTTATAAATTAAAGTAAATTGCGTAGTTAATTTGTAAATTTATGGAGAAAACGATGCACGAGGATCTTTAGCAAACTGAAAAACTTTATATTAAAAAAAGATAAATTTTTATTCTAAAATAATTTGTGATACAAGTATTTTAGATACTAAAAACCAGGATGACCAATATATCATATCGTATAATTTCATTGTCAGAGAAACAGAAAAAGAATTAAAATCGGTACTTTGACAATGTTTATTTGAGTCAAGTTCATCGTTAAACTAATATAATTCATCATTTTCCTTAGTACTGTCAATCATCCTCCCTATGATCAATTCATAAAAGTTACAACAAAAAGAATAAAAATTAGTTTGACATTGATGATCATAATTTAATTTACTAATAACAATAGCATGGAGAATCACGTGAAGGGTTAACAATGATGAAAGTTTGACAATTCCTATCCCAACAACTACCAAGAGGGAACTATCAGTTCATTCAGGGAATTTACATATCGAAAAGAATTTCTAAAATTAACATAATTTCAGAAGAAAAACTGCATATGGCTGGCATGATAAGGACAATCATCAGTAAAGTTCTTTATAAATTCAAAATATGCACGCAATTTTATTTTGCTCGCATAAAGCATATGGCTATGTATTTACACGGGAACAAAATATCAGTTCATGCTAACTATTTCTCCCATTTAAAAGTAATTAAAAATGGTTTATAACCAGAATAATAAAAAAGTTCAACCAACTTGAAGAGTAGGGACCTAATTCATAAGGTATCTACGCTTCCTCCAACCCCAACATAACGAATTTCAACCAAATAAGAAATGCATCCAAAAGAAATGGAGAAAAGAATTATAACACCATAAATCGGGCTATTTACCTACACTCCTCCCGATCACTCTCACTCCTTAAAAGAAAACCCTTGTAAGCTGCATCCACCACGCCGACCTTCTCCTCCTCCACGGATGCGCTCTTTTCCCTTTCATCTCCTTTGGCATCGACTGCCTCTTCCGATTGCGATGTCATTAACACCTGATTAAGGTTTGGTTTCCGATCAATGTTGCTTTCCAACCCCTCCCCTTCCCCATTGCCGCTCGGCTCTTCTTGGCCCATATTGCAGCATCGATTATAAATAACGATATTGATACATTATAAGCCCTAATACGAGCTCTGGTTATCGATGCTGGATCCTCTTTGTATTGTATCTAGCTCCTCACAAGTGATTCATAACCCGAACAAGAGACGGCGAATTGGAGCGGTTCAATACTCCATGAGTGAAAATCAATGAGGTAAATGGAACCAGAATGATCAATGACNCCCATTGCCGCTCGGCTCTTCTTGGCCCATATTGCAGCATCGATTATAAATAACGATATTGATACATTATAAACCCTAATACGAGCTCTGGTTATCGATGCTGGATCCTCTTTGTATTGTATCTACCTCCTCACAAGTGATTCATAACCCGAACAAGAGAAGGTGAATTGGAGCGGTTCAATATTCCATGAGTGAAAATCAATGAGGTAAATGGAACCAGAATGATCAATGATGATGGTGGCCAAAGCAATGAACGTGAACTGCTTTCGCGAGAAAGAAAAATTGAGAAAACAGAGGAAGCGATCGCGTAATTGCAGGCGTGGGTGGCAGGGCGTGGGAACCGAAATGGTTTCACATCTTTTATTTAGTTTATAAAGTTTTTTTTTTTTTTTTTAAGTTGAAGTTTACAAAGAAAAGTTTGACTTCATGTTCATTATATAGAATTGGAAACACATATTCACTATAATATTTTTGAAAAGTATAATTAAAATTTTATATATTAAGACAATCATCAACACTACTTCCAATTATATGCACTACCAAATATTTAATTTATGTGATATCAATTTCACATAATATTCAACTTGATTATTGAAAATTCACTATAATAATTATTTACTTTTTGAAACTTCAATGAGAGCATTAATTTATGTGTATTTTATGACATACTATGTTTAATCAAATATTAAAGATCATCAAAGAATAATTATAACCAAAAAATAGTGTGAATTGAATGTACAAAATAGTACCTAACTTGGTATCTAAAGCTACATATAAGCAAATATGCACCATAGATAGGCAATTAAACGAGGGTCTGGTATCTTAGCTTTGAAAGGGCGTCATACTAAATCTTGACCAAATTTTGGCGATGCCTCTTACTTTTCAGCTTTTTTAATAACTTTTTTTAGAGTATCAAAGTTGCAATTTTAAGAAGAATTGGAAGAGAATATTAAGAGAGGTTCGAGGCACANGAGTATCAAAGTTGCAATTTTAAGAAGAATTGGAAGAGAATATTAAGAGAGGTTCGAGGCACAAAAAAAAAATGGAAAGGCCACAAGAGAGGTGTGAGAGCCTATATAATTTAGTTTTTTTAGCTCTTTTCTTTGTAACATTGTTTATCATACTTATTTATATATTTTTTGGGAATTTTTAGTAATTATCATGAATTAAATCATTTTTTTCTAGCTATTAGGTGCAACCATGGTTGCTTGTATTGGATTCGAGTTTAAATGAAAGTTTAAAGTTTTTATTATTACAATTATCACATATTTTTTTATGATATGGATTGATTGTTTGGTCAATCTTGATAGATTAAAGAAAAATAGCATGATAAATATATTANGTATTGGATTCGAGTTTAAATGAAAGTTTAAAGTTTTTATTATTACAATTATCACATATTTTTTTATGATATTGATTGATTGTTTGGTCAATCTTGATAGATTAAAGAAAAATAGCATGATAAATAGATTGTAGGATACAAATAACCACAAACACTTTATGAAGTAGTAAGTAGGTTTTGTGGAGAAAACAAAAATCTTACTCTTTTAGGAGAAAGGTAGTCAACCCCTTTGATCAAACTTTAATAGAATAAAATAAATCTCTTATCTAATTTAAAAATTAGTCAACCAAGTAATCATAGATGAAATCAAATCCCTAAATCTTAGTCATCCTCATTTTATCTTATTAATTTTTTAGATTAGTACTTTAATTTGTCTTCTAATTACCATCAAGATAATATCATAGACACCTAATTTCACTAATTAGTGTTCATTTCCTATGGGATGATATTCTTATTCGCACTTTAATACTTTTTTAAACTCATTCTCTAGCAAGCATGATATTATGTGTGGTACACGCCTGCCCCATACATTGTTCTTAGCATTTTATTGGAATAGCAATGCTGATATCAATACTCATTTTGTATTGTTATTTCAAGTATGCTTTATTTTATTTTTTTTATCTTATTTTACATTTTTTTCCTACTTGGTTTATAGATTTTGTCATGTTGAATGTGTTGTGGGGAAGGTGAGCCACTGCTAGTTGTAAATCTTGAAGTTAATTGCTTATTTTTTAGAAGGTTAAGAAAGAGTAGTAGACCGAGAGCTTGACCAGTTATAATAAGGAAAACAATAATGAAGAAGCAGTCTTGTTTATAAGGGTTAGGATTTTGTTAAACTATGCACTTCTAATGTTGCATGGCATCTCCTAATCAATTTTTAAGCTAGCAAGCTAATATTTTGTGATCGNTTAATTGCTTATTTTTTAGAAGGTTAAGAAAGAGTAGTAGACCGAGAGCTTGACCAGTTATAATAAGGAAAAAAATAATGAAGAAGCAGTCTTGTTTATAACGGTTAGGATTTTGTTAAACTATGCACTTCTAATGTTGCATGGCATCCCCTAATCAATTTTTAAGCTAGAAAGTTAATATTTTGTGATCANATCAAGCTGGTCCGCCTGGTGCCCAAGGGTATCAGTCCGGTCCGCCTGGCGGCCAGGGTTATCAATCCGGTCTGCCAGGCGGTCCAGCATATCAGGCCGGTCCTCCCCACAGCTCGATGTATCCACCGGGCCAGCCCAGCAGCTCAACCCCTTATTATGGTGGTAATCAAGGACCCCAAGGGGGCCCTCCGGGTGGCCCTCCGGGTTCCCCGGCAGGTGGCCAGGCTTCGTCCCAACGGAATTATAGCTNGGCTCGTTTTAAAGAAAATTAATATAAAATATACTAAAAATATATTAAATTTCAAAACTTCATCTTTAAAGTATTAAAAATATTTTAAAAAATATTTTGTTTTGTATATTAGGTAATTTTTATTATTCACGTCTTAATTGTTCATTATATTTGTCATTTTATTATAAAATTAGCTTAAATTAATATTATTTTCTCTTCTTTATATCAAACAAGAACTCGCAAGCTGGCTCGAACTTGTAGACTTGAGCTGGATGTCACCTCCCAAAAGAGCCCTTATGGGTGGTGGGCTCCCCAGAACTTAAATACTGCTTTTCGGCACTACACCTAGCCAATGTGGGACTATTTGTCCGTGACATTCTCCTCCACCCAATCACGTGACGCCCTCGTCACGGATCGGCTCCATCGAGGGTCCCACTAGACCATGGAGAGTCCACACACCTGACAGGCAGTAATCTGCTTTGATACCACTTGTCACCTCCCAAAAGAGCTCTTTTGGGAGGTGACATGAAACTCGAATTAGATAAAATTAATCAAGCTCAAGCTCAAGCCGAGGATGGCTCAAGTTCGACTCGACTCGTTTATACTTTTAGTGTACATTATATAGTTAATACTTATTTAGGACCACGTCTGACCAAATAATGAAATTTGGAAATTTTATCTTTTTTTAACGCATGTATTCCAACTTCAATCAGACAAATGAACCCAAGTGATCTTATATATTTGACTTTAGTA
>JXCR01137327.1:107877-121472 GCA_002079205.1 Phalaenopsis hybrid cultivar | reverse complement strand
GATACCAATAGGATTTTTGAAGAGATTGTTCATAGTTTGGATGACAATGATGAAGAGAATGAAGAAGAAACTTTAGGTTCATCTTCGACGATAAGTTCTTTTGGTGAAACTTAATAACATAGGCATGCGGATTTCAGATTAGTTATTACCACTGCTACTTTTGGTCCTTTAATTTTGTTTTTATTTGTCATGGCTCTTACTCTTGATTTTCTTGTTTTTACATAGCTACTACTTGTGTCTTATTTTTACTTTACTATTTTGTATGCTTATGATTATTTTTTTTCATCAGTACTAAACTTTTTAATGTCATTCTTTTGTTTACAGATGGTGACAAGTGGTACAGATGCTTAGCCACCTCATATACCCCGTGTTCTTGGGGCTCTTTAGACCACCAACCGCAACAAGAAGAGCGGGTCATCTACTCCTGTCGTTGTTTCTACTACTGCTACACCTTCTCTGGCAGGTCCTCTCCCACCTACTATTATTACACCTTTTGTGACACCTCCTCCCATACCGACTGCTGCTACACCTCCTGTGGCACCTCCTCCTACACCCGTTGCTGCCACCCCTCCTATGCAACTGCTACCGCACTCGATGCAGCCNGTGGTATGATTGTAGAAATTGAAGTTTTGGTGTTAGATATGTATATACATTAGAGTTCAGTGGTATGTATGTGAAAGTTGATGGTGATATACGAATATTGTTATTAGTAGAACTAGTCGGTTGAAGGAGGAAATGCATGCATCAATTTGGTCTATTGTTCGAAGTGATGGGGATATTGATGGGATGTTATTAGTAGAATTCAAGTTGGTTGGTTGAACTAGAGGAGTGCATCTGGTATTGTTCACAGTGATGATAATATAGATGAGAATGTTATTAGAAGAATTCACATTTGTTGGTTAAAATGGAGGGATGCATCGGGTTTATTGTTTACAAAATAAACCACTTCAAAGAAGTGTCATATATATGATTAACCAATGAGTTACTTCACCAGATAAAGCGAGCTAGTTAAAAGAGGTTTCTATGATCATTTTCTTCAATTAGAATTAGCTCACACGAACCACTAAACATAATCATCTACTGTACATATTGTACAAATTGATAAATAAGGACTAATTAATGTTTATTTCTGTAGTAGTTTCACTTATCTGCAAAACTACATCTATGATGTAGATGGATATTTGTAAATTGAGAGCTTGGATGTATACTAGATTATATCCATGATGAAAATGACTCACATATGAGTTTTTAAATGGCATCGAGGAATTCGTGCATATGGCATCACAACTATCAATCTATCATTATGATGGTAAGTTTTAGTGTCCTTGTGTGAAGAACAAAAATCAAGCACTTCTGCCACCCAAAGAAATTTAGTTGGATTTTTACCGCAAGAGATTCAAACCAAATTATTAGTACTGGATTGGGTACGATGAGCATGAACCTGAAATTCAGTTCAATCAAGGAGGTGCCTCGACAAGTTATGCCCCTTTGCAAAAGAATTTGATCCTAGCACATGTGAAGAAATTGTTCATTATACTCAAAGAGCTCAATTTGTTGGGAGCATCTAACACTAACCTAAAACACCAAACAATGAATTATAATAATTCTATGACTTACTGAACGCTGCACAAAAACCTTTATGGGATGGATGCACTGCAAATACAGAGTTATCGGTGGTGCTAAGAATGTTGATCATCAAATCTGATTTTAATATGCCCAGACTTTATTGAAAGAGACTAACTCTGCAGAAAATTTAGTGTTAGATGACTTAAATAAAACGAAAAGGTTGGTTTCAAAGTTAGGGTTACAATATGGGAAGATCGATTGTTGTGTTAATGGGTACAAGTTATTTTACAAGGTCGATGCAATCGAGGCGAATTACCAATTTTGTGGTATGGATATATTCAAACTAAAGGGGAAAAAGAATAAAAATCTTAAAAATACTCAATACAAGCGTCTCTTTTATTTTTTGCTCATACTTTGGCTTCAGAGATTGTTCACTTCCATGAGTGCAGTCTCTTACATGACTTGGCACACTACTAGATCTGTTGAGCTAACTCGATGAGTCATTCATCACTTGGTGAGGCCTAAAAACATTTTGACTGTACTTACCCAAATTTTACAGCTGAAGTACGCAATGTTAGACTTGGTATATCTGTGGATGGCTTCACCCCGTACAGTCAGGCTGAAACCCGTTACTCATGCTGACCAGTGATCATTACGATCTACAATTTGCCTCCTGATATGTGCATAATCATTTCATTTTTATTTATGACGTTGATCATACCAGGTCCACATATTGAAGAGCTTCAAATATAATGGGAGCCAGGTGTGCTTATGTATGGCAGTGCTACGAAGCATAATTTTCAACCGAGAGTGGATCTTATGTGGACAATTAGTGATTTCCTGACCTATGAGATGCTATCTGGCTGAAGCACAACCAGGAAATTGGTTTGTCCTTACAGCATGGATATGTCAAAGGCATTTACTCTAAAACATGGTAAGAAAAATAGCTGATTCAACTGCTGCCAAGGATTTCTAAATCTTGATCACCCATTTAGAACGAATAGATATGCATTCTTCAAAAATAAGGTTGAGAGATAAACTCTACCCCATAGGAATACTGGAGTCAAAATATTGGAGATGATCAGTGAAGTGTCGAAGATCACTTAGAGAGCAGGGCTAGCTTCAACTCGTCTCCCTGATTTCATTGTCACGCACAATTGTACAAAGCTCAGTATATTTTGGGAACTTCCATATTGGAAGATTAATCTTATCAAACATAATATTTATGTTATGCGCAGTGAAAAGAATTTTTTTTATAATATCTTCAACATTGTGATGGATAATAGAAGTAAGATAAAAGATAGTGTGAAAGCTAGAATGGACCTAAAAGAGTGCTGAAAAAGGAGAAACTTACAGCTTCAGAAGACAAATAAAGGTAAATTAATAAAGCCCAAATCTGCGTACTATCTTACACCAGATCAACGGAGGACAATTTTTGAGTGGGTGAATTCTTTGTAGTTTCTTAGTGGTTTTGTTTCAAATTTAAGTAGTTAATTCAACTTGGGAACAGGTAAGGTATTTGGCATGAAGAGTCACGACTATCATTTATTTTTGCAGTACTAATAACCCATTGCATTTCATGCGCTGCCAAAGTCGGTGCTCGATCCATTAATCGAAGTCAATATATTCTTCAGAGAGTTATGTGCAGGGACAATGATTGTTGACTCGTTGAGACGCTTGATGTGAGTGTTCCCCTATTATTATGTAAGCTTGAGTAGATATTTTCTCCTGGTTTCTTTAACTCTATGTAGCATCTGTTTATACATCTATGTTACGAGGCTATACTAGGGGGTAGGGTCCAATACAGTACATATGGATGTATCTCTTCGAGAGATATCTTTCTAATGTATACATTGCAAGTAGCATTTTATTTCACACTAAATGACCACCATATTTAATGTAAAATGTGGGTTGCATGCTTTTAAGTAAAATCAAAAAAGTTATTAAGAATAAAGCACATCTTGTGGGATCGATGTACGAAGCATATCTATTGCAGGAGACGATAAATTTCTCCTCATGTTATTTTGAGTAAGGTCATCAAATTGTTCATATTGTAGGTGACATCCCTCCACAGTCAAAATTTATCTGTATATCAAATATCAGGTGAGCCAATAGTGAGGCATGACACGTGATAGCTAAGCAATAAAGAGATACGAGCAAGTCCATTATATGTCTTGATGAACTATGACAAAGTCCAGCCATTTATACAGTAAGATTAATGGTTCCCTAAACTCAATAGATAATGCCATTTATTACTTAGAATGCTAGTAATTATATATTGAGTAATTCAAAAATACAAATAACAACATTGTGAGTAGATTATTTATTGACGACTTGGACATGGAAGATAAGTCTTTAATAAGCAGATGGTCGAAGCATAATTTCCAACATAATTCGAATTATACGTACGCATAATAAACAATTCTAATCACATGTGTGTAATATGATCATCGCATTTAAAGTTACACTAATGGTACCTCTCTATTTCTTATAAGTTCACAATACAAAATGGAATCACGGATCAAAGATTATTAGATCTTGCCTATGTGCCTAATTATAGTGTTACTACATGGTTGATATTTGATATAAACGGCTATACAATCCATACAAGTTCCTCGTTTGTAGCGAAGAAGACTTATAACTGTTGTGTAGCTATTAAAGGAAACATACACAGATGGCGAGAATTGTTATTACGTCGTTCTTGACGAAGTCATTCAATTGCAATATTCAGGCAATGTCAGCTACACTGTGTACTTGTTCAACTGTGAGTGGTTCGATCCTGTTTCGAATCGAGGAACCATAACACTCTTTCCTTATGATTTTACAGAGGTCAAATTGAACCGAAGATATGCGAAGTTCGATTCTTTTGTTCTGGCACGCCAAGTTACAGAGGTTTATTGCCTTCAATAACCTAGTAGAGTGAAGGTAAATTTGATTGGGTCGTTGCTATGAAAAATAAACCAAAAAAACTGTTGAGCTTCATAGTTCTATGGAACCAAATCACCAAGATGAAAGTATGTTAGATTTTTGAATTCAGGGTAATTTAAATGATGAAATGTTTGCGCTAGAGGATACCAATAGGATTTTTGAAGAGATTGTTCATAGTTTGGATGACAATGATGAAGAGAATGAAGAAGAAACTTTAGGTTCATCTTCGACGATAAGTTCTTTTGGTGAAACTTAATAACATAGGCATGCAGATTTCAGATTAGTTATTACCACTGCTACTTTTGGTCATTTAATTTTGTTTTTATTTGTCATGGCTCTTACTCTTGATTTTCTTGTTTTTACATAGCTACTACTTGTGTCTTATTTTTACTTTACTATTTTGTATGCTTATGATTATTTTTTTTCATCAGTACTAAACTTTTTAATGTCATTCTTTTGTTTACAGATGGTGACAAGTGGTACAGATGCTTAGCCACCTCATATACGCCGTGTTCTTGGGGCTCTTTAGACCACCAACCGCAACAAGAAGAGCGGGTCATCTACTCCTGACGTTGTTTCTACTACTGCTACATCTTCTCCGACAGGTCCTCTCCCACCTACTATTATTACACCTTTTGTGGCACCTCCTCCCATACCGACTGCTGCTACACCTCCTGTGGCACCTCCTCCTACACCCGCTGTTGCCACCCCTCCTATGCAAATGCTACCGCACTCGATGCAGCCTTTGTCTCCTCTGACGACTGCTCTTTCCACACTTACTCCCCTACCTGCTGTTGGCGCACTTCTTGAGCCTCTGGCTCTTTGGCCTATCTGTTGTGGAAGTAGATACATGTAACAGCTCAAGACTTGTGATTCATTGATTAATTTTTTATACTAATATATGAAGTATTTTTTAGCTCACAAATGTCTTTCACCTGACTTTCATATTATTTTTCTCCATAAATTAACAACTATAAGGGCTCATGACTACTCTTCGAAGAGCTCCCAAGAGCACATCATAAGAAAATATTGCCAGCTATTACAATATTTATCACATCGATTTTTAATATTATCATATCATTGTTGTTATGGCAATTGCTCGATATAAATTAATCGTGTCAAACCTTCGAAAAATCCCCGCCCTAAAATAAAAAAAATAATGATCGAGAAAGTCATTTAAAATTTAGAGGTGTATTTACGTATCTCGCATGTAAACTTTCATATTTACACACATAACACGTAAATTTTTCATATGAACATTAAAAATAACACTAATTATTTTTAAAGAGAATGAGATATACTTTTTCGTTTTTTCCTGAATAGATTTAAAACTCAAAATATTATACGTAAATATAAAATTTTAGATATGAAATATGAAAAGATATAAGAGGACTTAATTTTATTGATGAAAAGAGGGGTATAAAGACCTATTACAGAACTTATTGATAATAAAAGCAATAAAAACATAATACAGCAGCAAAGGAAATGAATAAAAACAAAATATAAGAGGCAGTTAATCTCTCTAATTAAAGAGAGAAATAAATAGAGATTCTCAAGATCCTTCATATAATTTATAACCCTCTAAATATAGAGTTATAATAAATATGGAATATAATCATTAGTATTTTCGAGTTCTTTCAACACTCCCACTCAAGTTGGGTTGTACAGATTGTACATGTCTAACTTAGTTACATAATTCTTCAAAGTTGATTCTTGGGAGAGACTTACTCAGGAAAGAAAGTTGATTCTTGGGAGAGGTTTAGTGAGGATATTTGTTGTTTGATGTCAGGAAAGAATGTATGCAAGTTCGACGGCTCCTCTCTCAATGTTTTCTGAGATGAAGTGTCGATCGATCTCGATGTGTTTCGTTTTGTCATGGTGTACTGGATTCTTCACAATGTGAACAAAGGAGGAGTAACCAAATATTTTGGTAGGAAGATTTTAGGTAATTGCCTTGGTGTGGGGAAACTATTTGAGGAGTTGGAAGGGACTTTGAAATTTGAGGACCCGAGAAGCATCTTGTTGATGAGGTAGGCTGCAGTGAATACAACGTCGCCCCAAAAAAACTTAGGCACGTTAGAGGAAAACATGAGGCAGCGACCACCTCGAGAAGGTGGCGGTTCTTGTGTTCGACGATCTCATTTTGTTGAGAAGTGTCGATACAAGAACTGAGATGAAGGATGTCTTTAGAGGAGAGATAAGAGCTGAGGACGGAAGCTAAGTACTCCTTTGCATTATCAGTCTTGAGTGCCTGGATGGAGGTTTGGAATTGTGTTTGGATCATTGAATAAAATTGTTCAAATATGTGAACGACTACAGATTTATCTTTCATAAGAAATAATCATGTTAGTCGAGTGTGATCATCAATAAAGGAGACAAATCACCGAGTCCCGATAAAGGTTGTAACACGGGATAGGCCCCAGATATCGTTGTGAATGAGTGCAAAGTGTCGGGAAGAGGTGTAACCAACACGTGGAAATGACGTGCGAGTGTGTTTGGCAAATTGAAAAATTTCACATTGAAAAGAACGAACAACTTTTTTTATGAATAAATTTGGAAATAGTTTTGCAAGATACATAGAATTTGGATGGCCGAGACGAAAATGCCGTAACATAATCTCAAAAGTTTTACTGACGCTAGAATTGAAGACATAATGATGGGTAGACAAATGTCCGCAGCGAGGTAGTGGTGGTGAAGTACCGTTGATAACGTAGAGAAGAAAGCACATCTCAGCATTGTCAATCGTCATCCCCGAGTCTGCATCCTGAAATTCACACATGGTAGGGAAAAATTTAGCAATACGCCTCAGATTAGTAGTCAACTTTTTGATGGATATTAAATTGCAATTTAAAGTAGGAACATGAAGCACAGATCGGAGTAGAATGTTCTGGGTGATGTGCACGGAGCCAAAGCCGGTGACTTTGGAGACAGAGTCATCGGCAACGCGGATGGTGGAGTTGTCTCTGCATGACATATAGTCATGGAGGAGGGAGGTATCACCAGTCATGTGATGAGAAGCGTCGGATTCGATGATCCACTGACCGAGGGATCCTTGATTGACTGTGAAGGCATGGTAGAACGTACCTTGTTGCACGAGCAGGCTGGTGATGGGGTCGAGAACAACCAAATTAGGTGGTTTGTCAATGAGTTTGTGCGGCAAATTGAGTTGCGCTTTGCTGAATGGACTGGGTGCTGGTGTAGGAAGGTCATCGGCAGCGACGACGCTGTTGGCACGAGGAACACGATCAGACCGAGGCTTTCGATCAGTTGACTTTCCATGAAGCGCCCAACACTTGTCTTTATTATGGTCTGGTTTGTGGCAATGGTCGCACCAGGGATGGCCATTGCGTGATGGGTTGTTGCTGTGCCGAGGCGGAGGAACCCGAGCTACAAGGGCGGAGGCATCAATGGAGAGATTGAGCGAGCTGGAGATAGGCTCAAGCNGTGTAGGAAGGTCATCGGCAGCGACGACGCTGTTGGCACGAGGAACACGATCAGACCGAGGCTTTCGATCAGCTGACTTTCCATGAAGCACCCAACACTTGTCTTTATTATGGTCTGGTTTGCGGCAATGGTCGCACCAGGGACGGTCATTGCGTGATGGGTTGTCGCTGTGCCGAGGCCGAGGAACTCGAGCTGCAAGGGCGGAGGCATCAATGGAGAGATTGGGCGAGCTGGAGATAGGCTCAAGCATGACTTTCTGGAAGCTTTCTTCGCGGCGAACCTCGGAGAAGGCCTTGCAAATGCTCGGTAGTGGTTTGAAGCCTAATACACGAGAGCGGACATGATCGAGAGAGTATTGAGGCCGAAAAGGAATTTGCATATCCTTTTTTCTTGATGATCTGACGGTATTAGTTGGAGTCCAGAGTGCATGACTTGGCATGGACTTCATACATGTCAACATGATGCCAGTAGCGTGAGAGGGCATTAAAATACTGAGTCACAGATTGATCACCTTGGCGAAGATCGTGAAGGACTGACTCGATCTCGAAGAGCTTGGATGTGTTATCCGAGTGAGAGTATGTCTCTCGAGCGGTATCCCAAATACTTTTGGTCGTGCCGTAGAGAAGAAAATTTTCGCCCACGACATGACCATGTGGTTTTTTGCATTCCATGTCCGGAATTTTGGGTCATCCTTGGTCGGAGCGACGGCATCACCGGTGATATAGTCGTCATTACCTCTGTCGTAGATAAACATCATGACGGATTGGGACCACTGAAGGTAGTTCTGACCGATGAGTTTGTGGCCAGTGATGAGGGAGGAAGTGTCATCGATTCCGGTTGAAACAGGGGCAGATGAGACGGAAGATATTTCTTAGGAGGAAGAGGAAGAAGTCGTCATACCGAAAAAGATTGGTATGGCTCTAATACCATGAAAAGATATAAGATGACTTAATTTTATTGATGAAAAGAGGGGTATAAATACCCATTACAAGACTTACTGGTAACGAAAGCAATAAAAACAGAATACAGTAGAAAAAGAAATGAATAATAACAAAATATAAGAGGCAGCTAATCTCTCTAATTAAGGAGAGAAATAAATAGAGATTCCATAAAATATATAACCTTCTAAATATAGAATTATAACAAATATGAAATATAATCATTAGTATTTTTGAGATCTTTCAACAAAACATGTAAATAAATAAAAATTATTTGCATGTGAAACTTAATAATACTTTATGACTCAGAAATAAGTCATTAAACATGCTCAAGAAATAATTTATAGAATGTTTTCTTGATTTATTTGAAGAGCTCTTAATTTATTAGCTTCAGCGTAAGCATGGTTTAGAATTCCCATAATAAAATTAATTTAACCAATCATGTGAATTTTAATAATTTGTACATGCAAATAAAAAAGATTATATAAATAAGGCTAACTATTAGTCTGATTAATTATCTTAGGTAGTAGTTAATACATTGACACCATAATCAGATTATTAGAAATCGTTTAATTAATATAGAAAACTATTTAATAAATGAATCATTTATAATAGTCTGAATAATTTATCAATGGAGGGTTATGAATGGTAACATCAATATGCAAAGGAGGGTTATGAACTTGCTCCTAACAATTACTCCATGCCTAAACGTAGTAGATAAAAGCAGTACATAATCTACTCCTAAGTTGAGAAGGCCATGATCAATCCTGAGAGCTAGCATTGAAGCAAGTAAATTCCAATGCTAAACACACACACACACACACACACTATATAAACTAGACAAACTATATATTGAGTATTAGAGAATCGAGGTAATGAGATAAATACATAGTTACAGCACTACAGAAGGTGCCATTAGAGCGTCTAAACTTATTTTATTTGTAGGGGTTGTATTATTGGTTCTCAGTTCTCATGATCTTACTCATATAAATTGATATCCAATTAATAATTTATTGCACATTAATAATGAGGAAGATTTGTATATATACCTCTCGATTCTTATGTACATATTTACATATCTAATACATAAACTTCAAATTTTATATGCATGTCATTTTATCAATGCATAAAAGCATATATTCAACTTTAAAAAAAAGTTAAAATAAGCATATTTTTAACTGTTTTGATGGTCTAAATTTAAAAAAAAAAAAGAAGTTTGGACATTAGATATGTAAATATATAGGAATTGACTCGTTTATGCATGTAAATGCCTCTAGTAATTAACTTGGTCTTAACGAAAATAATAGATAATTGATTCCATATTTCAAGTAGAGATGATTTTTTTTTCTCGTCCTGAAGGTACAAATGTAATATAAAAATTACATTTTAAAAGCAAGAGCAATCATTTCTTCATCATCAGTAATAATTTGTGTGGCACGAATCTTTAAGGTGAGAGCGTATTTTCTGTCCGGACTACTGGCGTAGCTCTACGTGCGGCAGAGATTATTCCTGAGTTATTTTCAGATTATTTCTGGGTTATTTTCAATAATCTCGAAATAACCTGCATAACTCAGGAATAATCTTCGTCGCACGTAGAACTACATCATGAGTCTTCACATAAAAATTTTTGCTAAGGAGAACTCTTCGTTGGGGATTGGGTAATTTCACCTATCATCTTCAACGCCATGCACGGTTGCTCCACCGGCACCTGAATAAATAAATAAATAAAAAGTATTATTTCTACTTATTATAATTTATTTTTTGATATATGTCGCTGAGACCTATTTTAATATTCTTTTTACGTATTGAAATGCCAAGGATTTGCATGCATGCCCACACAATTCCAATGGTATTTACATATCTAACACCTAAACATTGATATTTACATTAATACCATCTTTTATTATTTATGAAAAGATGTACTTCACGTATTGAGGGTAGGGCTGTCAAATNCGGAGAAGGCCTTGCAAATGCTCGGTAGTGGTTTGAAGCCTAATACACGAGAGCGGACATGATCGAGAGAGTTTTGAGGCCGAAAAGGAATTTGAATATCTTTTTTTCTCGATGATCTGACGGTATTAGTTGGAGTCCAGAGTGCACGACTTGGCATGGACTTCATACATGTCAACATGATGTCAGTAGCGTGAGAGGGCATTAAAATACTGAGTCACAGATTGATCACCTTGGCGAAGATCATGAAGGATTGACTCGATCTCGAAGAGCTTGGATGTGTTATCCGAGTGAGAGTATGTCTCTCGAGCGGCATCCCAAATACTCTTGGTCGTGTCGTAGAGAAGAAAAATTTCGCCGATGTCGTTGGTCATGGAATTGATTAACCACGACATGACCATGTGGTTTTTCGCATTCCATGTCCGGAATTTTGGGTCATCCTTGGTCGGAGCGACGACATCACCGGTGATATAGTTGTCATTACCTCTATCGTAGATAAACATCATGACGGATTGGGACCACTGAAGGTAGTTCTGGCCGTCGAGTTTGTGGCCAGTGATGAGGGAGGAAGTGTCATCGATTCCAGTTGAAACAGGGGCAGATGAGACGGAGGATATTTCTTAGGAGGAAGAGGAAGAAGTCGTCATACCGAAAAAGATTGGTATGACTCTAATACCATGAAAAGATATAAAATGACTTAATTTTATTGATGAAAAGAGGGGTATAAATACCCATTACAGGACTTACTGGTAACGAAAGCAATAAAAATAGAATACAGTAGAAAAAGAAATGAATAATAATAAAATATAAGAGGCAGCTAATCTCTCTAATTAAGGAGAGAAATAAATAGATATTTCCGAGATCTGTCATAAAATTTATAACCCTCTAAATATAGAGTTATAACAAATATGAAATATAATCATTAGTATTTTTGAGATCTTTCAACAAAATATGTAAATAAATAAAAATTATTTGCATGTGAAACCTAATAATACTTTATGACTCCGAAATGAGTCATTAAACATGCTCAAGAAATAATTTATAGAATGTTTTCTTGATTTATTTGAAGAGCTTTTAATTTATTAGCTTGAGCGTAAGCATGGTTTAGAATTCCCATAATAAAATTAATTTAACTAATCATGTGAATTTTAATAATTTGTGCATGCAAATAAAAAAGATTATATAAATAAGGCTAACTATTAGTCTAATTAATTATCTTAGGCAGTAGTTAATATATTGACACCATAATCAGATTATTAGAAATCGTGTAATTAATATAGAAAACTATTTAATAAATGAATCATTTATAATAGTTTGAATAATTTATCAATGGAGGGTTATGAATGGCAACATCAATATGCAAAGGAGGGTTATGGACTTGCTCCTAACAATTACTCCATGCCTAAATGTAGTAGATAAAAGCAGTACATAATCTACTCCTAAGTTGAGAAGGCCATGATCAATCCTGAGAGCTAGCATTGAAGCAAGTAAATTCCAATGCTAAACACACACACACACACACACACTATATAAACTAGACAAACTATATATTGAGTATTAGAGAATCGAGGTAATGAGATAAATACATAGTTACAGCACTACAGAAGGTGCCATTAGAGCATCAAAACTTATTTTATTTGTAGGGGTTGTATTATTGGTTCTAGTTCTCATGATCTTACTCATATAAAGTGATATCCAATTAATAACTTATTACACATTAATAACGAGGTAGATTTATATATATATCTCTCGATTCTTATGTACATATTTACATATCTAATACATAAACTTCAAATTTTATATGCATGTCATTTTATCAATGCATAAAAGCATATATTCAACTTTAAAAAAAAGTTAAAATAAGCATATTTTAAACTGTTTTGATGGTCTAAATTAAAAAAAAAAAAAAAAAAGAAGTTTGGGCATTATATATGTAAATATGTAGGAATTGACTCGTGTATGCATGTAAATGCCTCTAGTAATTAACTTGGTCTTAACAAAAATAATAGAGAATTGATTCCATATTTCAAGTAGAGATGATTTTTTTTTTTCTTGTCCTGAAGGTACAAATGTAATATAAAAATTACATTTTAAAAGCAAAAGCAATCATTTCTTCATCATCAGTAATAATTTGTGTGGCACGAATCTGTAAGAACCTCTAAGGTGAGAGCGCATTTTCTGTCCGGACTACTGACGTAGCTCTACGTGCGGCGGAGATTATTCCTGAGTTATTTTAGAGTTATTTCTGGGTTATTTTCAATAATCCCGAAATAAACGAAAAATAAAGACCGCGGGTTATTTCGGGATTATTGAAAATAACTCAGAAATAACCTGAAAATAACTCAGGAATAATCTTCGCCGCACGTAGAGCTACGTCAGGAGTCTGCACATAAAAATTTTCGCTAAGGAGAACTCTTCGTTGGGGATTGGGTAATTTCACCCATCATCTTCAACGCCATGCACGGTTGCTCCACCGGCACCTGAATAAATAAATAAATAAAAAGGATTATTTTTACTTATTATAATTTATTTTTTTATATATGTCGCTGAGACCTATTTTAATATTCTTTTTACGTATTGAAATGCCNTCCGTATAAATTATAGATTAAAATAATGACAAAGTTATAATTTTTACTTGTTTGATTGTGCTTCGCCATTAACATCCAGCCTTGATACATCTCTTAATAAAGGTCCCCATGATAACTGTATCATTATTGAACATAGAAGGAAGCTGTATTTAGTTTATCAGAATTATGAAGGAAAGAGTAA